>VYZW01059652.1:0-13316 GCA_013401315.1 Balaeniceps rex | reverse complement strand
TTATGGGATAGAGACACAGCTTTTGATAACAAGTTACCTGATGATTGCAGGAAAATATTGATAAAGTATGAAGGAAAATACATCCTTTCCTCAGCTTCTCCCTGTGTTGATGGTAACAGGGAGGACTGCGTGGGGTAAGGATATTGCACCAGACTTTCCAATTTGCACAGGAATTTAGAGGGATATAAATACAGACATGCACTTGGAACACGTTCATCCCTGTTACACATGGAGTTAAACGCACTCCTGCTACTCATGCTGAAAACATACACTATCTATCACTCCTGTATAAATATTTGCTCCCGAGCAAAGTCCTGTAGCACCTGCAGAATGCCTTTTCTAGTGCACAAGCCAGTAGACAAGTGTCAAAGCATGAAGGACCGGCAGGGAATGAATTACAAGATCCTTGTAGGGAGTGTGACCAGAATACACACGGTCACCCTCACTGCTGCTGCAAAACTACTCTGACAACTTCCAAAAAATTCCGGATACACGCTATGACCAGACTTGAGTACTTCTGAACATCTGTAGCTCCCTTTAAAGAAGAAAGGGGCAAAAGCAGGCAGCTGAAATTTGGACACTGCTTTTAAGATTGTTCTTGGCTTACTTAGAGAAGATGAAATAAGAAAAAAAGAATCAGAGAGAGGTGACATATGATCTGTTTCACTCTCTGCTTTCTCCCATGTTCCTTTATGAACCTCAAAATCACCTTTCTCCTCCTCCTCTCTCTCTACTTTATTCTCTTTTCCATACCTAATGGCACTTCTCCTTTCATCTCACATCCTTTTATTGCCTTCCCTTCCTCTTGTCTTCCTTAAAAGTATTTGCAGCTGCTGAAATCAGTAAAAAGAAGACTCAAATGAAATAGGAGAATCCCCATTAGCTAAAATACATGACAGATTGTCACATACTGCCAGTAATCTATTTTATTCAAGACTGAAAAGATGACAGTAAATGAGTAAGTTTTCCAATATTCAGTGCAGGGTTTTACAGCATAAGGATGTTTTAATTCTTCACAGAAGCAACCAAACAGCTTAAGTTGGTCTGCAAATATCTAAAAATCTGTAATCGAAACTAAGTTGTCTTCTCCAATACAAAGCTGACTAACTAGCCTTGGCACAGGTAGGACATCAAGTCCATCGAGGTGCAACAGGCAAGAAGAGCTGAAATCAGTGGCAACAAAATCACTTGATAAGATCACCTTTTGTTTTTTAATCTGTTGTTGACTACGCTAATGCATGGACTATAGCACAACGCAGGAGCGTCTCTGTGGAGAGCAGCAGCAAAGCAGCTTGAGAGCCACTGCTCAATGCCAAGAGAAGTCTTCACTCAGGTCTCATCTTGTTTCACTGGGCAAACAGACGTCCTCTACACAGGCCCTTCAGCAACTGACATTCCAGGACTCAAGGAAATGCTTAGCAGCATATTTTAAAAGCAGGATTTCTTACACATTAAAATTACAGAATGGTCATCTTCAGGACCATACCTGAGCACAGGTCCTGCTGCCTTCTGCAGGGGCTGTGTGTTTAGATTTGAGAGCAGAATTTAGAGCAGATTAACTCAGGCACCCAAACCAAAACAGATAGATCAGACAGACAAGATTAGCTCTACCGATCTTCCTGCTGCCAAGGAATTACCAACTCAGGAGCCTTCTAATTTGCCAGAAGTTCACACTGCGGCTCCACACTAATCCAGCTGACACTGCAGTTACATCCATCATGACATCTGTTCTAGGATTTCAGTTTATCCCAGGTTTAATAGTTATTCCCTCATACAGAGGTAAATGTGCATTGTATGTGCCTCAGTAAAAACAGTTTCTACAGTTTATTTTCTCTTTTGGAAAAAAAAAAAAACAAACAACAAAAACCCCCACTTCTTACTAATAAGTTATTCAGAACTTACTTAAATTATATCACAAGTTGGTGAGTTTAAGTGCAGTGAACAACTAGTACAGGATATTGTTTAATATAGAAAGACAGAGAAATAAAACATAGAATATTAGTATGCACATGCATTATAACCAAAGAAACTATAACCACTTTCAAGGAATGAAAAATTGGCTGTCTTTCCAACACCACAGAAATCACAAATGCACAACCTCACCTGAAATCCAGGGAAACCGACAAAGACTTTAATTACAGATAGGCTGTTGCAAGAGTTCTATCATTAAAATCTACCAGGGTCAAACAACTATTTTCTATAAGGGAAAACAATCTCTTGCTAACCTGTTAAACTGATAGCATAGCAGATAGAGGTGATTCATTTGGCACATGGTTTTGCAAATGCATTTTCTTCCTTGCAAGATTTATCAATACGCTGCTGAAGTTTTCCGATTTTTTTCTTACAGAATCCAATACCTACTCCAGCTCACAGCTTGAAATAAGAGTGCACTGCCTCCTGCTTTCTCTATACTTTTTCCACCTGAAATAGATTTTAAAGTCTAAAACTACTGAGCAGGGATGTGGATGGAGTCCATGTTTTCCAGTTCTTGCAAAGTGCAGCTGCAATGGACACCAGTACATTAAAGCTGGAGAGAAACAGTTTACCCTGCTCGGGGGCTTTCTCCACCTCACTTCTGGAGGTTGCTGACCTCATGTCATAAATGGCCAGATGACACACTCTGAATCACTGCAGTTTAGGTCACAGTGTCCAAAGGCAACCTGAAATGGCCAACGTACTTCAAAATACTGGCCAATAAACCGTAGCAGTTCAAGAGCTGCTTTTCATGTTGCTGAGTTGTCCTGGTCCATGGCAGGACAGACTGCGGCTGCCAGTCAGAGCTTTGGGCTCACTGTTTCGTGAGTCACCCTCCTATCTGTGAGGGCTGTCTGTTTTTGTCTTCCGAAATTAATAACTTTGATATTTAGCCCTGCTCCTTTCAGTGATACAGGGAGTCATTACACAGGCTCTGTTCAGGCTGGAGCTTTCCACACAACTTTCAACTGCATGGTTCAGGCAAAAGAGAAGGTGTTAAAAATGCTTGAGAGTCATCTATCCAAATCTATCTATCCAAATTTTCTGAAACACTAAGTTCTCGCCACCTACCATCTGTAGATCTCAGCCTGGTTTAGATATAATAGGAATTTTTAACATATTTTATTAGTGTATTCTTGCCTTTCCCTATTCTCTGAGGTTTGCTCTGTTTTTTGCTGATTGTAAACAAAGAATTTGGACAATTTCATATCTCTTTTTCTATTAGCAATGTTCTGTAAGGGGCTTAAATGTTTTTACAGGGTACTCATTCAAGGAAGGGACTATCTCTGCATGTTTTCACACAGTGAGATCCTTACCTGTGCTTGGAGCACCTAGAAGGTATCAAAAAATTGGCAAAACATTTACGATACAGATTTACCACATAATTTGATATTATTTAAACAAAAAAAAATTAAACTGAATACACTTAGCTCAGTCACATAAGTTTTAAAATTCACAACAAACTGGTTAATTTGAATCCCTGTATATGTGCGTGGGCAAAATCGTAAGAGTAAGATAGCCAATGTGACTGCTCATACATTATGTATGAGTTGCATTATGTATGAGCCTCAAGTTGTGCCGGGGGGGTTTAGATTGGATGTTAGGAAAAATTTCTTCACTGAAAGGGTTATGAAGCATTGGAACAGGCTGCCCAGGGAAGTGGTTGAGTCGCCATCCTTGGAGGTATTTAAAAGACATGTAGACGTGGTGCTTGGGGACATGGCTTAGTGGGACTTGGCAGTGTTAGGTTAATGGTTGGACTTGATGATCTTAAGGGTCTTTTCCAACCTAAATGATTCTATGATTCTATGTGATTTATGTCAGTACTTAACTTCCTAATATTTTCTTTGAATTATATGCCTGCCCAAGGCCCGCTGCAGTATTTTGGCAGTCTAATAAATAAACAGCCTCACCAGAAAGCTGTGTGCAGGGAGTGATTTTTTCTGAGAAATTTCAGTTTGATCTCATCCTTTCCATCTTAGTTCAGACTTTTCTACTGATGCACCTAGTTAAGGTTTTTTTCAGACAAGAAACAGCCACCATGTGTGGATCTCACCCTTCTGTACTTCCAGGCACTCTGTTTTGCACAGAGCAATTATCTGAACTTGTTCTTCTGTTGTAGTGACTGCAACTTTGAATTCCTGCAGTTCATCATAAAAATGTTTTATTTATACTGCCCATCTTTACAGGACAGCTTCGTATTCATAGCATCTTCTTACATTCTTAATTCTTATACGATGAATATACTTTCTTGCCTTTTTCAGTGTCTCAAACTTTTCGTATATGATGACTTTTTCTAACTTTTCTAGTTGCATGTTTCTCTATTTCATCAGATCTTATTTTCATCTATTCCCTTTGACTTTTTTTTCAGATTTTCTGAATTGCTTATGTAATACTGATATTCCTTTCTTTTTCTATTTTTGCGTTTCCTCTGTGCGTATACTTATCCATGATATCTTCAATAATTCACAGCTGCTTACTAAAAAAATCTTTTCATCCCTAATGCAAAGACAAACACATAACCAACTGAGGGATAAGAGAGCTGTGTACATAAAGCCCTTCAAGGAGGTTCTCTTCACTAGTGTTGCCTCTCTGTCTTCCCATCCCTACCATGATTTCTCTTTCTATTCATCTTCTTTAACACAACCTTTTTCTCCTCTGGTGGTTTTCTCCTCTCAAAATGTTTCTTGTAACTAATCACCTGAGCTGGGAAATAACCATTCCCACAGCAAGCCACAGTCCCCCTCGATCTCAGATTTCTTCAGCTGCTAAAGAAAAGGTAAAGCTCCCCTTTAATCATGGTGCCCACTGAAGGGACATGAAACCAAATATCCAAACGGATCAGCTGAGTGAGGGCTTTCCCTGAGGCTGCACAGGTGGGAGCAGGCAGGATTTGACCCTTGCCTCTGTAAATACTGAAGGATAAACTCGGCTGCAGTTGTCAGCATCATCAGGAGACTTTTTCTCACCGGCACTAATGGAACTAATTGTAAAGCACCATCTTAGTGTGTGGGAGGCTGGAGGTAATTTTAGTGATGGTAAAAGGTGCCAGACTTATCAGACATTGAAGATGTTGCTCTAGATTTCACTTGTGTAGTGCGTTATACCTACACTAACTTAGTGTAAAACACCATTGCTAGTTTGACTAGGGAGTTTTGATTTAATAATTGTTAGTGTGCTTGTTTTGCACCACTAATGACTAGGCAAAGTTTTCTCTTCACAGAACAGATACTGTATAGGCAGAAGGATTAACAGCGTCATTTTTCTGGTGTCTGCCTATTCTGCTGTGGAGTCAGCACTTCCATGTATGCAGAATTATTCAATATATCTTTGGTACCGCAACTAAGCAAATTAACAAGGTTTCTTATGCATCAAACCGGGGAAGCATTAATTAGTTATTGGAGAGCACTGCACAAACACACTCAGCTCTGAACAGTCCTGTGCTGTACTTCCTCGGAGGCAAATACACATTTTTTAGTATTTATGGACTCTGGAAATGCTTAGGAAAAATGCATATTGTATTATTTTACTAATCAGAGACACAACAGTTCTTTGAAACCCAAATAGGATTTAAAAGAAATAAATAATTTCTTGTCTTGCCCCACAACATTTTAATAATTGCAGTGAAATCCTAAAACAAATACATGAAGTGCAGTGTATTTTTATTTCATTGAACTCTGTGGACTTTATTTAAGGGCAGAAGGAGAATATATAGTTATTGTGTTCTGTAGCTTCCACTGGTCAAACAACAACACCCAGACATTGGCTCTATTTGGGATTGTCACTCAAAGCTTTTCTTATGTGAAATACAAGACATCTCAGAGCTACTGGTTTCATCAGTCATAGCAGGTAACGTTGGCGGTCATTTTCAGTAAAGGTATGCCCAGGACGAAGTGTTCAGTCCAACATCCTTGACTTATAAGAGAGCTTGAACAGTAATACAACATTTCCAGCTGAGCTTTAGTCTCTACAGTGGAAGGGAATGGATCCATTGTGAGCCTGCTCCGCCTTCACACTGCAGGAAAATTTGGCTCGCTGTCACCAAGTCACAAGGCTCAGGCTCATATTCGTATTTGAATATCTACTCTGAGGATTACACTGCCTACCAAGGAGTAACTAACAGACCCAGGCAGTCCTGCCCTCCCTGGGGCAGACGTTCCTCTGGAGTCCAGTGCTTTGTTCCCGGAGCTGCCTAATCCTATCCATGCTTCCAACTTGCACCAGTGCAGACTTTCTCAACAGTCATTTTATAGAGGCTTTTCTCTGTTTTATTCTCACCTGATGATGAAAGAGACCTGGTAAAGCACAGCTCTCCTTGAGAAAATACCGCAGAATCCCTCCCTGCCCAAAATCCCCATCTATTATCTCAAGTATCTCCTTTTTCTCCTGCAATCCAGAGAACAACAGTGATCCCTGAGGCTGATAGGACCAGTTTTCTTCTTCCACTTGATGTCTCTCTCTCTGGCCAAAACTCTTCTGTCAAAAGCAATGTGAACACAGATTTTGTTCTCCCCTTGTCTCTCCTTCCTGCCTGCTCCCACCTCTCCCTGGCACTGCAATGATTTCCCATCTGACCGTGTTAACATCTGTAATCAAGTGGGCTGAATACGAAGAGGAGCTGCAACTCCACTTTGTGACCAGCAGCTTCCATTACGTATGTCACCACCCAAAACAGAGACCTGTACAGAAAGATTAGTTTCCTTAGTATTATTTTGTGATGTTTGATGTGTCTAACAGAGGGACGGGAAGTTCGTAAAGCTGAGAGAACAAGTGCTAGAAGAACATGAAAGTGTATGACCCTGAGAAAAAGCCTCACAAATAGACTTGAGTGAGCCTGAAATAGGATTTAGATCTGAGAAACTGCTGCTGCTTAAGATCTACCCTATACTAATGGAAAACAAGGCTTTGATTATAAATAAACAAGACTGTACCACAGACACACCTGATTTCATCACCAGTTTCTCATCAGACCGTGAAATAACCCACAGCACTGAACTTGGCTGTTCATGTCAACCAGAAGAGTCCAGCAAGTTTAAAATATAGATAACTGGGCAAAGAATAAATATCCTAAGCAGTAATCTGAATTCAGGCAACTTTCAGGTTAGTTTAAAAGACGAGTAACTACTTCAGTCAGCCCATTTTTGGATCCAAGCAGAGCTGCCAGAAGAGAAAAAAAAAACTCAGATCTGGAAGCCAAGGGCAAAGAAACAATGTGGGGAACAAAAAGAAAGTTACCTTGCAAATGGCAAGTTTCGGCTTGCATCTAACTGCAGTAATAAGAAAGCAAAGTGATTCACTCTGGCAAGGTTTCCCAGCTTGAGGAGCTTGAAATAATACGACCGCCCACCACAACCACTGCCTGCGAGTGAGCTCGGGGTGGGGGGGCAGGGGCAGCTGGAGAGTATCGAAGCGATACAGGGAAGGTGGAAATGGAAAGTTCATTTTCAGCAAAGTAGAGATAAATGGCGGCCTGCTGGGGAGGAAGGAAGGGAGGTAATAGCAACGGTATTGCAGTCTTGTAAAAATAAAATTGACTAATGATGATTTGTTATGTGAAAGAAAAACCATTCTGCTCTTTCACAGCGGCTGGGAGATGGACGTTCATGCATGCCACGTAGCACTGCGCCTTGGAGGAATTGTCAGGTCACCGTATAAAATCTTCATTTTGTGAACTGTTGAGAGAAGGTATATTTTAGTGATAGGTAAGAAGGATCAAGTGACTTACCTGTGTCAGGCTAGTCACAGAGTGAAAAAAAAACCCAAACAATATTGATTTACAGCCTGAGTGTGGTTAATATTTATCTAGATGTTCAAACCAGATATCAGGTTGCAGCTTATAAAAAGTTGGCCAATCATAACAAGATTTTTCAGCTAAACTGCTAACATTTTTCAAGTACAGACGTGCTGATACAACTTAAAAGGAAAGCTACAAAATAGCAGGTCTCATTATTGTCACTTAAATAAAACCTCCAAGACAGTTAATTACATGTATGTACTTTTAACTTTGTCAAAATGTATGTAATAGGCAATAAATTTAGTTTTCTCAACCTATATTTAGGTGGGCATGCTAACCTTTTTTTTTATTATTAGTCCCAAATCGCTTATCACCAAAATTGTACTTTGCCCCCAGGCATTTTCCTCATTTCTTTCTATTCTGTAATTCAATGACCACAAAATTACGTGAGCTTAACTACAGGAAGAATAATTTTAAATTTAGGATTAATCTTAAGCCGGGGATTGTGGGTTCGAGTCCCATCTGGGATGGTACAGGATATCCCTTTGGTCAGTTGGGGTCAGCTGTCCCAGCTGTGTCCCCTCCCAGCTTCTTGTGCACCCCCAGCCTGCTCGCTGGTGGGGTGGGGTGGGGTGTGGAGCAGAAAA
Organism: Balaeniceps rex; assembly: GCA_013401315.1. Classification (NCBI taxonomy): domain Eukaryota; kingdom Metazoa; phylum Chordata; class Aves; order Pelecaniformes; family Balaenicipitidae; genus Balaeniceps; species Balaeniceps rex. The sequence continues at coordinate 4,961 of VYZW01059652.1, read as the reverse complement.
GGCCTTGACTCTGTGTAAGCACTGCTCAGCAATAATGAAAACAACCCTGTGTTATCAACACTGTTTCCAGCACAAATCCAAAACATAGCCCCATACTAGCCACTATGAAGAGAATTAACTCTCTCCCAGCCAAAACCAGGACAAACTGTTTAATCTTGCTTGGGCATTTCTCTTTGTGGACCATCTGTGCTTGACAGTCTGATACCCACTGTTCATTTACCTTTCTTAAGGGTAACTTATGTTTAGTGGTTGCAATCCTTTTCAGTATGTAGATCCCTAAAAAAGTATCGATGGGTCTTCTGACCCTTCCATAAAAATTTGAAGCCTATTGACAATAAGCGGCTTTTTTTTTACTAGCTACTTTTTAGTGGTAGCACCTCAGAGGTCCATGGACCACAAACTTAAAGCTGCTGAAAGCCTCCGTCACTTGCACAGACTTACTCCACCTGTTCTGCAAATGAGCCTGACCTTAACCTTGTACTAATGAACAGCACTAAAGCTGTGGGCAATGTATGAACTGCAGATATGTATATACTGCATAGGACACATGTGAAATGCATAGGCTATGTAAAATATAAGCTAATAAAAATGGTATATAGGCTCTTATATAATGGAGGTATGAAGAAATGCCAAGGTGTACGGCTGCATCCAAAAGTCAGATTTCTAGCTCCTTCCTGCCTGTAAATCTATAGGAAGAACTGGCCATGTTTGGGCCTAATAGTTCAGCGAGAACCATTTTACAGCCTGGGTGTGCGAAACTTGACTGCAGCATGGTAGGACAAACTCAGGGGAGTGAGTCCTCCCCCTCCCGCAGCCTGCCTAACCCTCCAGCCCTGAGCAAGGGTTTTCCCCAAGGGTTGCTCATGCCCAAGGAAGAAGGAGCTCAGAATAAGCCTCAACCACAGATACTGGGTGAGCTGCCTCATTTCAAAAAAAAGGTTTGAAAAACTCATACTTCGAAAGATCCTGGTCAGTGGCATGGAAGATTTTCTCCTCTGATGACATTCCTCTCTGATTTGTTTTTATAAGTTTAGGCAGCTCTCCACTGGTACAGCTGCTGCCGGAGTCCTGCCAGAGGAGCCATAATTTCTTAATAGCCTCCACCAATGAGCTGTCGTGTTAACAAAACAGAAGATGAGAAAATGTAGTTGTAGAGCAGGCAGATGTAACCTGAGGCTAAGGAGGCAGCCACTCATAGCACCTTCTCTAACGTGGCCCCAGAGGAAGCCTGGAACTGGCGTGCCCAGGAGCAGGTGGGATGTGACCCTCCCTTCTGAAACCACCAAGTTTCTGTCCACCTACTTAGACATCTAAAGCCTCGACCAAGCTTCAGCTGTGCGCCGAGGCCAGCCAAGGCAGAAAAACAAACCCAGGGGATTTCATGTGTCCCATTCACTTCTGAAGAGGGGGCCCGACAGTAACACGTTGACAAGCCAAGCCATCAGCTGTTCAAGATGATCAAAACCAGTGGCGTTTCCACATTTCAGAGCTCTCAACAAACGTAGCTAATTAAGTCTTGCATCATCACTGCAGTTAGACACAAGTAAGTATTCATCTCCCCTTTTGACAGAGGAGGAAGCTGGAGTCGGGGTGGGGGGATATTTAGGGCCACAGAGTGAGTCGCTGGCAGAGCCAGAGCTACATTTTAAGTGCTGTAAGCTCCAAGATCACTGCCTTTTCATTTAAGTTATTAGATTGAAAAATGCCTCCTTCTCAGTGTGAATTAAAGGAAAGATAGAGACTATTCTTCCATTATCAGTAAGAACAGGATAACCTTCTCCACAGTGTGATACCAACCATCAAAGTATTGTGACTAATTTGCAGTACACGGAATATCTCTCATTTGGGAGGACTATTGAGGAAGGAGAAATGAGAAAAGGTGATAGGGAGGCCCTGGGTCTCACGGGCATGGCTGGCACATGAGACAGGGAGGGTTCATAAAGTGCCCTGCTTTCCTCCCCGTCCTTACCTTGGCTGCCTCCCGCTCTGCAGACATTAGTGCCTGTGGGCTCCAATCAAGATTAGCAGCCCCGCTGCACTGGGATCCTTCCAAACTCTGGGCAAAGAGCTCCTATCCCATACGTGTTACAAGACGACACAACAGGTGGATGAAAAAGAGAACTGTAGAAATAAGGTATCAGTGAAATCAGCCTCCCTCAGGTATGTTTTTAAATTTAAAAACAAAAAAAATCCCATTTCCAAATCTAATATCCACACACAATTTCATTCACATTTATCAAATTTGTGTCATAATTAGGATTCAGAATAATCTAATGTACATATAATTATCTACGGACAAAGAAGTAGGCGTGTGCATGGGCGTCTGAAGGCAATGAATTCTTAAAGCGAGTGTTGCCTACACTAACCTGCCTCAACTTGTAATAACGCTTTTTCCAAAGCATAACAGTGGGCCAGTTTGCTGGGTGAGGCAAAAGCAGAGAGTGTAAGTCAGAGATTGGGAAGGTGGTGCGAGTATCACTTTTGTATCACTCTAATCTCGAGGTTATTTGCTGAATTGCCTTTTCCCTTCGTTCTCTGGGAGTGTCTCAGCACTATAAACCCAAAAGGTGCTCGGGAGCAGCATCCTGGGAGGGCAGCTCCGAGTAGCTCTGCTCCCTCTCCCCGGTGGGTCAGGAGCAGCAGGTAGCAAAGGAGCAACAGTACCCGAGAGCCAAATTCCTACAGGACATCCTTCCCAGAGATGAGCTTTCCAGAACTAAATGAATCAGCTTTGTGGAAAAATGAATCAGCTATATTGTATTAGAGGAAATGGTTTAATGTATGTGTTGAGTGATATCGCTGCAGATAAATTCTGCCCTCTTTATCCTTTTTTGCCTGGGGAAATAAACAGTACACAGGAAATTCTGAAAAAGTGGTCATCGTGATAATTAGCGAGCCATAACATAAGTTTGCATTTTTTACTTTAATAAAGTAATAAAAATATATGGAACTACCATAAATAAATAGCACATATAAACGTACCTGCTGACGGTCATTCATGTTTCTGTATTTAAAATTCATATCTAAACTGAGCATCTTTCTCATCAGCTGAATTTCATCAATGGCTGTGGTCTAGTAGGTTTTCTTCAATGAAAACCTCCAAATGTCATTAGTTCTAAACTGGCTAATTCAAAACTAACTCAGGGTGCAATTCTGTTCCCAGCAACAACATCTCAAAATCTATATTGCAATCAGAATACTTGTTTACCAGGTTAATACCAGGAACCTGCAAGCAGAGCGTGGCCCAAACTACAAGATAACAACACATATCAGCAACTAGGTTCAAATGCAATAAAGAATAAAATAATATTTCATGGTCAAACAGCACCTTTGACTACCCAGTTTTAGTCATTATTGTGTTGCACACATCCTTTCTGTTAAATAGCACTTTTATGCTGGATGCTCATTGTCCTCCAATCCACACATTTTGCTCATTCCTCATTTTTTTCCTTGTAAGCAATTCGGAAATATACTGCTGTAACAAGCAAGACTAAGCCAGTACATATGTATAAAAACATAAAACCAGCCATACTATGTCAAGAACCAATATCCATCTAGCTCGCTATCGTAACTCCAGAACTAGCAGCAGATGTTTTGGGGAAAGACTACAGAAGAGAGAGTATTTTTAGTGTGAATCTCCACATGGTATTACTTCCCAGTTTCCAGCACCACATTAAATATTTATCTGACTGATGTGATATTACATATTTCCATGTTTCCAGATCTCCCAGTGCTAGAGGATAAAAAGGACCTTCTAGTGTAGAGTAAATCCTTCAGGCTGTTCTGAATTAGGCCATCCGCTGTCATTCTCATCACCAAACTCTGTGTTGTTTGACTCATTTTCTTTAGTCCATCAAAGCAACCTGATTAAGAGTCTGGATTAGTGTTCATAAAACATGGGGAATACCATAGAAAAAAGATCCTCAGGGCATAGTCACAGTTACTGTATTATATAGACTTGCAAACCTCACAGCTAACACTGGACATAGACATCTCATGCCAAGTATCAGCCCAGTGACCTTCTGCTCCAGGGCCCAGGAGGTGAAATCCTTGGCTGTTTTTTTATTCAGTCCTTTGACACAGTTCGTGTTTATGTCTCAGAGTGCTAAAGTTTAGCCTGTGGAGATAAGGCTGTCTCTCATTCAAGAAAATACTGTCAATCTCATCGAGGAAAACAAATACAGGAATTGGGCCAGCTTGTAACCGTGTGTTTGTTTGTGATGGTACATTTCTCGGAATGCAGTAGCTTACTGCAGATCACAATAATTAAAAGAGCTACAGTAAAATGTGATTACAATTCAAACTTTCCAAGCCGCTTGGTTTTCTTTGCAGGAGCAACTCTGTCAGCTAACACCCAGCAGCGAGGCGCGAGCACACGAAGCGGTGACAGCCTGACTGCCACCAGATGCTGTGACAAATGCTCAGCGTTACCAGAACAGCTGCCTCAGAGCAGGGCTCAGCTCCTGGAGTGAGGGGGACACCCCATGCCCCCTCCTTTGCCCCTGCGGCTCCAGCTGGCACCTGGCTGCTCAACTCCTCTTCCTCCCCACAGCCTTTATCTCTTCATGGAGCCCAAGTCTCTCTGGCTCAAGCTGCTGCCTTTGCCTCCCCTGATTTTATCCAAAAGCCTCCATGGCAGGCGATGCGGCTGCGTGCTGTTGCCTGCCCGCTCAGAGACACTCTTACCCTTCACGCCACTTCCCCTGGAGAGGTTTCCCCCAGGACGTTCCTGCAGTGTCCCCTCTGCAGGGTGGGGTTAAGGGACATCTCTGGCTCCACGTGGAGGGGCCGGAACCTTGCTGGAGCTGATCCCAGCCTCTGCCTGTCCGCTTTCCTGAGCCATTTCAGAAAAAAGCTGAAGGGCTTGAACTCTAGTGAACCTAGCACAAATAAATTTCAAGGACCCTATCTTCTGCTAAGTCTCCTTGTCAAATTTGTTTTTCTTGTAACCTTTTTTTTTT
>VYZW01059645.1:3180-13983 GCA_013401315.1 Balaeniceps rex | reverse complement strand
ATGCATATGAAACACATGGATGAAAATATCTATCTTAGTTACCAGAGCATCTGAAGGAGTTGTAAACATTGTTTATAAGTCTTTTCAAGAATTAAAAGGGATTCCTCTGTTTCTAAGATGCATTTTAAAATTTTGTTAGTAGTCACAGTTCATATTTCTCTTTATGTATACAAATATATAGATTTATATATTTGTTTGTGTGAGTAACTATACATTCATACATTGGATTAGCTTATTCATATGTGTTTCACACCAGGCATAGAAGGTTTGGAGTTGTCCACCTTTAAAACTAAAAGTACACTATTATTACAAAGCTTATTTCCTTAAAAAGTTTGGTTCTTTAAAAATAGAAAAATAAAGCACATCCAGCTACAGAGGTATCTACCAGAGAAGCTGGCATAGTTTTTCTACAAAGACAGCTAACAGTTCTCCTCAGCTGTGTTCATGATACTTCTGTTTGCTTTGTCCCATTATAACAGCAACTAAATTTTATTTTCATGGAAAGCCACTGAAAAATAGTTGAAAGTTCCATGTAAAAGTGTTCATGGAAACCACATGCTCAACTAAAGCAAGCCAGAGGTTGTGATGGAATAATTTTCAAATTTCTGCAATCTGGGAACTGTATTAGTTGCTGGCTCATTAGATATGAATACTACAGGCTGAAGAGGCACCACTGAATACTCACAAAACTATTCCAAATTAAAAAAAGACAAACAAACAAAACCCAACCTCTCCCTCATCTCCCCCACCCCCTTCCCCAAAACCCCAGCAAGGTACCAGAGATCTGAAAACCTCAATAAATTATTTCTTGAAATATTAGAGTAATGAATATAATCAATCCAAAGACATTGCTACCTGCTTATATATTGTCTACAAAGTGGAAAAAGAACACATTTTTCTAAATTCCCTGCTCTGATTCACACAGGGAATGTCCGTTCTGCTCTGAGAAACTTGCACATTGGAAAAAATGACAAACAAGAAAAGAAAAGGTGTCAGCATTTTCATCCTTGTAGGTTACATCTAAATGGACAGATGCAGGAGAACTTCTGATTTCAGGTGAGGACACCAATCACATCCTGGCCCCTGCCTCTGTGACACTCCAGTGTGCGTGATGCCCCTTATTTTATACTTTAAGAAAAGAAGCATGGCTTGGACAGCTGGCTGAGTCAGAGCTGGGTTCCTGAGCTAGATTACTAGAGCAGCAGGGCTCTGCTTTGGGCACCAGCCAGTTCATTTCGCTCAGCTTGCTTATGCATTCCTTGAGATAAGGGAAGTTTTACCACCTTCTTTCAGTTCTAAGACTGAATTCAAGACTTGTTTCACGTAGGAGTGTGGGGTATAGTAAAACACTGCTAAGAGAAGACCCTCTGCTGGAACTGGCAAGCTATACAGATCTACAGCTCTGATCCCAACCACAAAAGAGTACACCATAACATGCAAATAAATCATTAGATATTGCTATTAATTTCTCTATTTTGTCTTTTGCAGAACTAAATACATTAAGGAATTTTTGATTAATTTTCCAATTATATTTGTTCAGAAGCATTGGCAAAACAATCTGTGCTATTAATGAGATGTTTAATGCAAATTAATCATTAAACTGGACAGTCCATGCCCTGAAAAGAAATTTGTTTTGCAGAGTGTTTTTATTAGCACAGTCAGTCTTTGGAATTATAGTGTTTCTTGAAAGATCTTCATAATTACTTTAACTTAACTTGTTATAAATGTTATAAATAATTTGTTACAAAGGTAGTAATCCACAAAGCATTCAATTGGACTGTAGTCTGTCAGCCTGCCCTTGCACATCTCAAAAGGAATATACGGAGAAGGAATCTCTAACTTCATACATGGGGATAGCAAACAAGGCAAAGTTCAGTTGAACTCTGGTGTGTCCTTTGATACTGAGGAAGGAAGCGGGAGTGACACTGGAGATAGCCATCATATTGCAAGTTAAAGGAACTCTAAGGCCACTGGCAGTCTACTGGAAATGAGTTCTTCACAAAGAGCTCCCTAGTTACCTAGGGAGTTACTTAGTTTTCTTTCCTACATTCAGCATAACATGGGTGGGGTAGAGAATTTGCAGGGTTTTTTTAACCTCAGTTAAATAAGCTGCTATAAAGAAATCTAATGCAGCAATTAATGCATCTGAGGAGTGGCAATTGTGAACACATTCTGCATAGAGAGTTTACCCATACATAGGTTCTGTTGAACTGTAGCATTCATATAAAACTTAATGTTTTATTAAGCAGCACGAACACATACTACTGCTTCCTCCAGTATTGCACATATGGCAATGTCTCCTAGCAGGAAGAGCAGTTCTTGCTTAACAGAAATATAGTTAATCTAAACACACAAACTGCAAGGGAATTATGAAATCAGAAGCAGCCATCAGATCCTTTTAGCATCACTGCATTGTCTGGAGCTAATTGCTACATCCCACAATTATGTTTTTTCCCTAGACATTTGCCTAACACTATTTCTTGAAATGACTGTTTGTATCATTGCCTTATTTTTAATACAGCACAGTTATTCTCTGTGCACAGATACACTCTACTCACTTTCCTTTAGGATCTGACCCTTTCTTGGCTTTAGTTCATGCCTCTTGTTCTTGTATTTGACACAAGTTCAAATCATCTTGTAGCATCTATCCTCTCAAATCTCTTTGGAATTTTATATACCTCAAAAAGGTCACCACTTTCTCTCTGTGCTCCATGTATTTTAGCCTTAAAGTTTGAGAGGTTGGTTGTGGGTCTTTTTTTTTTTTTTTCTTGGTAGAAAACCTTATCTTTTAAAAAGTCCCCAGTGTTTAGTAACATTATGGCTGCCATACACTTTATGTATTTTCCTGATAGTCTTCAGCGAACTGACCTATAATTACTGCCTTTCACATGTGTCCTCATAAGTTCTTGTATTGTGATATCAATCTCCTACTTGACAAATACAGATATAATGACATGAGTTCCTTTAAAAAGAAAAAAAATGTTGGTCTGATTCCTTTTTAACAGCTATTGTCTTCAATGTGACAGTGACTGTTCATACTGGCCTTGTATTTAAGGCAAAGTCCTGATACAGATGGTGGAGTTTAGTTGAGATAAAATCCTTCAGGAAGCTAAAATCACCTTATCTCATCATTCAGCTTGAGCACTACAGGACAAATTTGCCCTCCACAGCACATATAACAGACCTTTCGTTATATTTGTAATGGGCCTCTCACAAGCTATCTTTTTTCCCCTCCTCTATTTAAGTAACCAAGTGTATTTATTAAACATATGCTGCCATACAGCAGCTTTTTACTGGAACCTCCTTTAAATTTTTTCTTGTCTTTTGTTTTGTCTAGTTTGGAGAAAAGGAGGGTGAGGGGCAACCTCACTGCTCTCTACAGCTTCCTGAGGAGGGGAAAGGGAGAGGGAGGTGCTGATCTCTTCTCCCTGGTAATCCAGTGACAGGATGCATGGGAATGGTTCAAAGCTGCATCAGGGGAGGATCAGACTAGATTTTAGAAAATATTTCTTTACTGAGAGGGTGGTCAAGCTCTGGAACAGGCTTCCTAGAGAGGTGGCCGATGCCACATGCCTGTCAATGTTTAAGAGGCATTTGGAAAATGCTCTTAATAATATGCTTTAACTTTTAGTCAGCCCTGAAGTGGTCAAGCAGTTGGACTAAATGATCACTGTAGGTCCCTTCCAGCAGAACTATTCTAAGTATGATCCTGTATTAACACATTTTTAGAAGCCAGACCATAAAAAGGCCTCTAGTTCTTCCTGTCTTGTACAGATATATTTCTCTGCAGACACAATATCTAGTATTTAGGTATCTACATCCACACATTTATACACTGATTTTATATTAAGGGGCTAAGATTTTTCATGTGACTGTTCATTTTACAAAGAAATAACTCTACATTCACAGCATTGTATCATACTGTAAACTGTCCTGTAAATGTCAATGCTATACTGCAAAAGACATGCTCATTAAAATTCAGTGAGTCTAATAGGAATTTATGTCTGAAGTCAAAGAATAATGAAGATATGGTAGTAATCTTTATAATGAAACAACAATGTATGTGCAAGAGGGTAAACAATGTAGATCTTTTATTTGGTCAGCATATTGTGTATATTTTATTATAAAAGCATTTTGACCCAAACTGCCTCTCTTCAAGACACTAGAAGTTTTTACAGGGCTACGCTGATGTCCTGGTTTCAGCTGGGTTAGAGTTACTTTTCTTCCTAGTAGCTGGCATAGTGCTGTGTTTTGGATTTAGTATGAGAAGAATGCTGATAACACACTGATGTTTTAGTTGTTGCTAAGTAGTGCTTAGACTAGTCAAGGACTTTCTTTTTCAGCTTCCCATGCTCTGCCAGGTGCACAAGAAGTTGGGAGGGGGCACAGCCCAAGATAGTTGATCCAAATCGACCAAAGGGCTATTCCATACCATATGACGTCATGCTCAGTATATAAACCGAGGGGAGTTAGCCGGGGGGCAGCGATCGCTGCTCGGGGACTGGCTGGGTGTCGGTCGGCGAGTGGTGAGCGGTTGCATCACTTGTTTTCTTTTCCCTGGGTTTTGTTTGTCTCTCTCGTTCTCCTTTTCATTACAATTATTATTATTATTATTATCATTATTATTATTATTACTATTATTATTATTTTATTTCAATTATTAAACTGTTCTTATCTCAACCCGTGGGTTTTCTTACTCTTGCCCTTCCGATTCTCTCCCCCATCCCACCGGGGAGGGGGAGGGTGAGCGAGCGGCTGCGTGGTGCTTAGTTGCCGACTGGGGCTAAACCACGACAGCTGACTTGTTAACTCTGATTTGCATAGTTACAAGGCACAGAAAGATGTTCATTTTGTGACACAATGGCTAACTTCAGCTCCTTCGCCATATGGCAGTAATTACTACTTTGTAAACATTTTCTTTGAGTCTAGGCCCACAAAATTTTGTTGTTTTTTTTGGCCAAGAGTAATAGCTCTGGGAATGACTTAGAGTCTCATGTCCAAGAGTTGTGTGTAACATAAAAAGGAGAAAACAATCACCCTAGAAAATATTCTTAATGTGAAAAGTCTAAGACATGCTCCTATAAAACCTGTGAAAGTCGTATTAGTACTTTAGTACTAGCTAGCTTTAGTACCCCTCCTTCCTACCTCTCAGCATAGCCAATCTGCTAGGCCTGGGCCAGACTCTGTTGCCCTCTAGTGACTCCCAGATAGGGCAATGGCTTTCAGAGCCATTAATACAGGTGCATGTGAAAAACAATAAATCAGGAGGTCAAAGTGATGTTGATTTATCTTTTCCAGCTTTCTTCTCTCCCCCTTTCCAAATGTCCTAAGCAAAACAGAAGTCAGAAATGAATAATTAGCAGGTCTTTAGATTTTGGGTTTATTGCCTTCAGTCTCTGTCTATGGTGTTATGCAGGCTGTAGCAGAGTTTCCCAAGTGACAATCTTTATCCATATTACTTTATCAGTATGTCAGAATCCTGTCAACTGGCAGGTGCTATGGGGTTGTAATTCTCTAGATCAGTATAAATATATTGGGAAAAACACTACAAGAATGGCTGACAACCACTCTTTGAAGGACTCACGGCTGTGTACGGTAGAATATAAAGCAGCTCATAGTAAGAATGGAGCCAGTTTTACAACATCTGTAAAATCCTCAGGACTGAAAAGCCCATAGCAATGGGGCTCTGATCTTCACTGGGGTCTCTGGACAGTGTTTTCATAATGATCATTAATCAATAATGACACTAATCCTAGCCAGAGAGAAAAGGAAAAGGGGCAGAAGAGAATTCTTCACTCACTGAAGAGTTTGGTTCAGACTGTGCAACACTGACAGAGTCTTCTCTGATTAGCATGAGGTCACATGGCCTCTTTTGTCATCTGCCTTAATGAAAATATTACAATGGGATTTTACTGTCTTCCCTTTCTAGCAGAGAGAGCCTGTAATGAATGGTGTATGGGATTCTCAGTGTGTGCTATATGCGAGTTCCTGAAGGAACAATATTTTGCATTCTGCATTTGCTCAGGAAATGCTTCTCTGATCTTTCTATGTTGCAAAACCACTGTTTGAGAGAGCAGATTGCTGTGTCATCCACACTGCACAAATCGTTTGTAGCCATATTGGTCCTCACCATGAGCATATGTGAGCATTTTTCAAATGCCACAAAAACTTACCGTCTTAAGGATTAATATTAAACACCTTGTACCATATGGAGGCACATGAGAAAGAGTACTTATAGATTTTAGCTAGGTACTGCATGATTTGCTAGAGAGGGCTGTGTTGTAAGCATCTTTAGTGACTGCAGATAATAGATATTCATGTGGTTAAAACCAATATCTCTCTCCACAAACCTAGCTTAATTAGGTTTGCTGCAATTTTCTATGATAATTTAGTTCTGCCTTTGCCTTTTGGCTGGCAGATTGTCCCTGGAAACCTCTTACAGAAATTCCCATTGACTGCAATGATTCCCAGTTAGGGCAAAACTGATCACTGCTGCCTTTCCTGCTGTTGAACTCAATCAACAAGCCGTACATAACTCTCTACAAATAAAAAATACCAGTAGGGTCAGAAAATCTAAAAACTGGCTGTTTGACACCAGAAACATAATGATAATGTAACTAGTTCTGCCAGGACTTGCATCAGAGCATAACAGATGAATTCCTCCCCATCCACTGAGTCACCTTGCCAACTTTTTTTCAATTAGTTTCCTCCTTATAAATCAACAGTGAAAGATCACTTTTCAGCTAGAAGGTATTCAGTCAAACAGCAATATACCATCAGCAGCCATGAGACAAAAATATGAGGAAAATGGCAACGACACTTTTCTTTTCTTTCCTGCTCACCAGATATGAAAATTCTACTCTTTCCCTAAGTCCAAAGACTAAGTTTCTTATTATATTTCCATTTTAATAGATGCTCCTCCTCTCTGCCTTTCCTACTTCAGAATGATCACTTCTCTGTAGGGGATTGTTGAAATGTGTCTCCTCAATTTTTGTTTACCTGCGTTCATGAAATACATGATCTGTCCCCTCTGTTCTTCAGATTGGTCTCAAATTCATATCTTATATAGAAACATCTTATGCCTCAATCAACAGGGCTCAGTTTTGATTCAACCAGCTTGATTTTCAGTCACAAGGACTGCTATTTTTGCACTACTCTTCCCTACATGTAGTTCTTTCACACTTAGTTGGAACTCCAGGGTAATTTAAGCTGGATGAAATTCCTTGCAAAACAATCAGGTTGCTTACGTGCAACGTACAGCCCTACACTGTTTGTTTTGCTGCTATTCAGGTCTGGGTTCAATCTTGCTCAAGACTTTTGCCAATACACAGAGCACAGAGTGTAAAATAAAACAAATAAGCAGTAGGAATAGCATTCCCAGTTTCCCTGTGGATTTGTACCCAACATTTCCTGCTCTCTCACATCCCTCTTCCCCTGTAGTTTCCCACTGTGTTTTCTGTAGCATCCCCCTAGCCAAAGGGCAGAGTGCTCTGTGGCTTGTCTTGGCTGTGCAAGTGCCAGGCAGTCGCTGCCTGACTGCTGCTAAGCAGAACCTACAATGTCTGAAATCTGCCAGCCACTTTTGGAGGAAACATCCATTTGGATCTCCCTCTTCTATTCTGCTGCTGATTTTCAGGACCTGTATAAGAACTTAATGACCTTTGAGACTTTGACTTATCCTTCAGAGTTGGTTAAAATTGACCAGCAAATTTGAAAGTTATCAGGGACAGATGGGCAGCATGCACGCAAAAGCCTCATTTCTACCCAGGCTACACAGTGCCTCAATTCAGATCTTGTTCTGAACAATTTATATACAGTCTTGCTGTTTGGGTGCTGTAGCTCACATTAACCTGTCTTCTGTGCATGTGTTTCATCAACATGCATTTGCCTCAACTTACTGAATACCACCATTCTGCTATAGTTTTCAGAAGGAGATTATATAGTACATATCATTAAAGCAGAGTTCTTTGGCAGAAGGCAAATACGTCACCTTTATTTTCAAGTGAATGCATATTTTTGGTATCAAAACAAAGACTGAAGAAAAGGAATTATCTTATATAATCACAGATGTGTACTGCTTTAGCTCCTATTTGAGGAAAATATTGAGATGCGTCACAGATCAATAGATCCACTGAATAGGGAGAGCCTAATACAACCTAGAGACCAGCAAATGCACAGTAATAGTATGGAAAACACAGCTATTGAAAAGCGATTGTAAATTACATTTGAGCGTCTTAAGCTAAATAATGCCAAAGAGAAAAATGGTGTGCTAATTATTTTTTCACTTAGCATACCTGAGTTCTACATAACATTCTAATAACAATTGCCAGGACCATGGACTAAATTGCACACATTTTCTTCATTTAAATGTTACCTGATGAAAAGGAGTATTATAGGGATTATGCCTCTTAACGACGAAACTAATCTCCTATGTAATAGTTGATGGCGATCACTGCTTGTGTTATTTAAGTAAAAATGAATTTTTCTGTGTGCTCAACTTCAAAGGATTTCATCTGACTGAAAGAAAGAAAAAGGAACATAAAGGAGGAGACAAGAGCATGAACTCTGTATTGAAAAGGAGGATAAACTCTGATTATTCAATGTTTTGTACAATCCAAAGTTGTTAGAAAAACATAAAACATTTCTTATGTTAAATGATCGATTTGAGAGGAAAATGAAAATGCTCACGTTTTACAATGTGCAGATGGACAAGTGCAAAGCTTTCAGTAACGATAGCTCATGGAAATAAAACAAAAATATCACAAATCCAGACGCCAAGTAAAGACTGCTGAATTGCCATTGTTATAAGCCTATAATACTGCAGGATTTATTTTTCATTTGAAGAAATACTGTTTTCTGTCCACAGCCAGATATGTTCAGAGGGATAGCATATTATGCAAAATGCTATGATTCATACCTCCTGCCCCAATCTCACTCTTTTCTGTGGATAACGTACCTGACAAATGATTTATCTTTAGCAGAGAACAACAGTGCCGCATATTTGTACTGTTCAGAGTCCTGGAAAGAAGTCTCTGAGGAACTCCCTGCCTAGGGAAAGTGCATGCAGGACAGTAAAACAATACAGACCTGGACATGCACCCGTTTTCTCTGAGGACATCATCACTAAAGATACAGAAATCCTTAACACAGGGAAAAGAAATACAATAAATAAGTAGATTAAATAATTCAGTACAGCTGTTTGCTTTTTGAGCAGTTCCTTTCCTAGCTTAGGATAAATACTCTTAGAGTCCTTTGACTTGCAAGCTCTGAGACCTTGGAAGGAAGGAAGGGAGGGGAGAGAAAAAAAGAGTAAGCACAAACACACTTGCTAAGTGGGTTTTTATAAAATATTGCAGCTCTCAGTCTTAAAATGTCTAAAATGAAAATCTGTTGCAAGGACATAATAAAAATAAAGCTGATAATGTGCTCCCCTAGGAAGAAGGAGCGCATGCTGCTCCCTGGTACCCAGAAGCCATTATTTCCACTGAGAATAAAAACAACTTACACAGTAAGATGCATCCCCAGCTTCCAGAGTTGATTTAGAGATATCAAGAAACTTTCAAAATAGACATGGCTTAGCATGAAATTAGTGCACGGAAAATGCCTCTGTTGAAACAGTCCCCTGTTTTATCATTTACCTCCTCACCCAGGAGGACTTATATCTGATCCCCCAGCCCTGCAGTGCCCCATTCAGTCACATTATTATCAAAGCACAGCAATCAATCATGTCTCACTACAGGTGACACTCAATAAGCATCAGGAAACAAGTCATTGTTACATGGATATAAATAGATATTCCAGTTAACTGTCTTTCCTTAGATACAGTCATCTAACAACCCTAAAAAAATGAGCCCAATGGCCCAGTAAAATTCTTCATCAGATACCAGAATTGTAAAATTTATATGAACTTACTTATATGCAATAAAATCCACAAAAACTGTAATTAAATTCAAGTGTGATACACAAACATAAACATGCATATTCCAACATTAAGAAGACAGTATGGGACCGGGCTATTAACTGAATGTTCCTCCTAAAACTTGAAATCAATTATCAGGTATTGTGACCAAGCTTTAGGGTCAATGTGATATTGTGATTAATTGGCCCATAATTCTTCAGCAATATCATGCCCCGTTTTGTTTCTCCCATACCCACATTAACTAAAACCCAGTGATCTCATTTTTAGGAAGGAAAAGAAAAAGTTTCGATTCAGAGCCCAGCGTTCCCAGAGATGTAACAAATCACAGAATCACTAAGTCCGATGTTCCAGTTAACATGTGGGGATCACTGCAGAAAGACAAATAACCCCACATGAAACTGGAGCCCTCACCTGCTTAGGTAGGACAGAATATTGGACACAAACAAAAATCTGGAAAGTTCCTATGATCCATCTGTTTTTCCTCTCGCTTGCACCAAGGACTTCATTTGACTGTTAAAGGTTTTCTTACAAGGCAGCTAGGATCTGGTGTGGGAAAAACAGTATTGCTCCCATTTTGCCACCTTCCCACAGAGGTTCTTCCTCAATAGTTAAGGATGATGAGGAGATGAGCTTTGCTGTGCTTACAAATAATATTTTTATTTTCAAAAAGAAGACATAACTGAAGGAGTATAAAAATGTCAATAAAGTAAAACCAAGCAGGAATCCTTTCCAAGATTTTTTAAAAGAAGCAGCAAAATTAAAAATTGCAAACATGCTCACCATAACATGCTTACACTTCAGTACAAGACAGCATTACTAGCACAGCATTTTTTGGTGGTTTACGAGAATTCTCTACAATCTGAAGTTCTTTAAAGTTAAATTGC
>VYZW01059644.1:319113-329550 GCA_013401315.1 Balaeniceps rex | reverse complement strand
TTTTTTTTTTCTGTTTTTGAGCACTACTTCTGTTGTTTTCTTGTGCTGTGTTAAAAGCTGGACCACATTCCAAGTTTAAAAGTGAGGATCTTGTATAATTTGTGCACTTCTGCTTCTGTCTTCTCTTATTCACTGATTCTGCTTGCACATAGTAAACCTATATCTCTGCTGAAGTCCATATGTCAGGGGAAGATTTTTTTTTCCAGGCCAATGGTGAGCTTCGTCAATAGAAGGACACCTTTAAATATTTTGCTATAGCAGGTGTAAAGCAGAAGGATATATGTTGGGGGAAGGTGTGTGGTAAAATGGCTCTGAACCTCTCTGCTAGAATTTTTTCTACAAAGAACACATACCAAGAAAAAAGGCCCACAAACCCTCTTTACTGGTTGGATAATTCATCACCTTCTGCTGGGTTCATGGTCCATTCTTTCCCTATTTTCANGCTGGGTTCATGGTCCATTCTTGCCCTGTTTTCATTTCATGAAGGTAGATAGCCTACTGAAAGGCCTACTGAAAGGCCTTAAATTTTGGAGCAGCAAGAAAGGAGGGACCTAACTCTTGTTTATGGACCTAAACAAGGACAGAATGTTCCTCAGTCTCTCTGCTTCTTTCACGTGAAGTGAACATAAGAGCCACTTTTGGACACAAAACAGGGCCAATGCATCTTCTCTTTTCTTTCTCTATTGCTCATCTTTTCTTTACTTGCTACTTTTCTTCTGCATCCTGGTCCCTCATATGGATCAAAATCCAGTTAATAGTTGAGGTCAAGGCAGACGTTTAATCTGTGATATTCTGGTGAGCTTTAAATCGAATAAACTTACTTTGAGCTTCTTCAGGTGCGAAACATGATAAACGTGCCTTTGAACTTGTAGCGTAAGTTCATTTTCCTTGCCATTCGTTTGATTTCTTCCTATTGTAAGCTTTTTGAATAGTCTTGGTCTGAAGATCTTGGCTCATGGAAACATTTTGGGACAATATAGAATGTTCATGAAAAACTAAGAAAAAAGCAGTAAGAAGGAGGTGTATGGTCAATTGTACTTACTGTTCCAGACCACAGTGATACTTGCGTGGTAGCTGCAGAGCTTCAGAGGTGTTAATGAAACAGTCTTCGTCATTCTTGGGATAAAGGAGAATATTGCTGTCCTTGGCTTTAGAGAAAAGGAAGGATAGTCTCCTCAGACATAGTCTCTAATATTGGTATGACTTTTAGGTAATTTTCAGAGGTTCTGAACATCCATAACTCCAAATTAAATCTTTGTGTTGTTCCCAGGCAATCTTGCCTCCCATTGTAGCTTCTTCCAGGGTCTTTCAGTTTAAGATTATCTGGCAGGGTAGAAAGAGGAGGGAGTTTTATCCACAATGTCATCCAGACTTGCAGCAGCTATGTGGGAGGAAAGCGTCTAACTGCAAAGTATCAGAACTGGAATTGAACCCTGATATCCAGAGGTTAAGCAGGTCTGCCTCTCGTCTTGCCATTATCATAATCACAATACCTTTTTTCAGCTAAATGCAAGGTAGCAGGACAGATTGGATTATGGTGAGTTCCCCAAAAAGTCAACATACAATCTTCAATCAGAGGCAATACTAACAAAACAAGGATCAGCTTTAGCTGGAATGCAGGTATTTGCTGGGAAAGAGGGAGTGAAACATGAATCAAATTCTACCCAGAGTTTGCAAATCAAAGAACTACTGAGTTGCAAGTGAGTTTTTTCAAAGGACTGTGAGAATATCTACTAGGGTACCAAGGGACTTCGGTCTCATGGTGAATTACTAGCAGAAGACAGGTGTAGGCATTGATTTGACTAAAACATTCAGTCTGAGACACAGTGGAACTTTTTGCTGTTTGATTAAAATTCCTTGTGCTAAACCACAAGCAGTTCCTCTCCTTCATTTAGTCACAAAGGGCTTGCTATAGCAGGGGGACGCTGAGCAAGTGAGCGCGTTATCAGTCTATTCGTTCAATACAAACACCTTATGCTAGCTGTGCGTGAATAGGAGGGATTGAGTCAAAGCTGAACAAAGAATTATGGTGCCGCTGGAATTTGGCCTGCAATCACATCCATATAATGCCACCTTAACTCCAGTATGATTACATTGGTGTAGGTCAGAGTAAATTGTGCTCCTGTGCTAAGGTAAGTTGTAGGCCTTGTGCTATGTGCTGCAAAGAGCAAAATACCTTCTCTCATTTTGCAATTGTTGTTTGTTGTGTTTTAAGGCTGAATTTGTTTTCAGTATTGTTCTCAGTGCTATACATGCAGCTTCCAGTACTGCCTCAATGCCCCAACTTGTAATATTTTGTGGAAATGAAGTGAGTGAGTGAGAGCATGTATATATGTAGAGTTACCATATAATAATGCTAGATTTTATGACATGAGTAAGAGCTATTAAGAAATTGGCTTGTGATTCTTCAGGCATCCCCCACAAAACCTACTGCTGTGACTCACCCCACTGAGATTGGTAGGATCAGACCTTGCATATGCTCCAGTGATATTTGTCCACTGGTCTTCTCTTTACAAAAGCTGGTGATGGTGATACAGATGTGCTGGACTGGCCACTGGCCTTGTTTCAATTTGAAATATGGAACTGTGATTTTTGGAAAGCTGGAGATGAAGGGAATGTACCTTTCACATCACAGTTGAAAGACTATGCCATGATATGTTTATCGAGGAGCTTTCAGGGTGATTAGCAGTATTTTGTTGTTGTACCACAGTTATTGTAATGTTTACACACAAGAAGGTGTTGCAATGGTACTATGAGCTGGGGAAATCATGGCGATTCTGTTGCAAGACTCTCACGTCACACTTTTCTCTGCCATAACAAAATGTACACACCAGCAAACGGCTTGGCACAGAGGCAGGTAAAGTTTTTTCCTGAGGTGAGGGAAGGGAACTTGCCCCAGCTCGATGATACTGTTTGAGCTTCAAAAGAGCCTCTTTTTGAGACTTCTTAAAGTTTCTTGGTAAATTGAGATGCTGCACAGAGAAATTAGAGACCAGACCTAAAAGTAGAAGTGTTTAATCCTTATTTTTATCACCTTGCATTTTGCGAGTGCATCCCACTCAGTGAAGTAGATTAGTAAATAAAATTAAAAACAGAGAAATGTAGGCATAAAAATAAAGCATTTTCTCATAAGCAGACAGTATGCTTGTAGTAGAGCCAGATGAGAAGCAAAGCGATTGTAGCCTGAAAGCTAAATGTCTCTTGGAGCAGTTCCCCTTGACCATAGTTAGATCTCAACTTAGGGATCACAGTACACTCTGAGAAGAAAGAAGTTTCTTTTCTTCCCTTGAAATGAACTTGTCTGGTTTGCATCCAGAAGAAGTGTGATATTTACAGTTTAATAATTCTCTGATGTATTTAACAATGAAGGGCTCTTAATTCTTACATTCTTTGAAACATGTTGGTTTTGGTAGATAGGCTACATGTGCTGTGCAAACCTCAACAGAGTTATTTAAAATACCTTACATAAGGAAACCTTTCTTGAGGATCTCTGTGTATGTAATAGATGGGCATTACTGCCCTGTGAAGTAGATCATGATTTCCCAGGCACTCAGATTCGTGAAGTCTTGGTTTTGCTTCTTGATCCTGTGAAGGGACAAAGCCTAGCACTGATTTTTGGCCCTTGCGGTGCATAAGCAGGCCAGCCAAACTTTAATTATTAGTAGGCAGAGACCTCTGCTGGAGATTGTTCAGTACTTCAGGGAAATACAGATTTCTATTAACAGTTAGGAAAAAGCTTGGAAACCCCTCCTGGTGAGAAAGGTCAGAGGCCTGGGAAGGACTACGTTAATGGCAGCATAGATATTCTTTATGTGGCCTTTCTCTCTGTCCTTTCTGTGAGAGCTGAATGGCTCTCTTTAAAGGAAATAAATGATCTAACTTGGATCTGTACACGAGTACAACAATGGCAACACTTTCGGACTGCCTCTGCGAAAAAGCAGTCCATTTGACCCAGCAGTGTCTTGACAGACAGCAGTATGTCCACGGTGTTGGCAACAGCCATGCAGGAGATGCACCTTTGGCTAATGCAGTGGACCCCAGGGAGAAGAGAAAGCCCAGCAGGACAAGTCCTTCAGGCAAGTACACCATGGTAGTAGCACCAGCATGTGCTAAGTAGCTTCAGAGAGCGCCATTAACTGCATCAACAAATGATCAGCAAAATGTTGAAGCCACAATCCCTGTGCTAGTCCATCCTGCAGAAGCTTCCTCATTGATATTTTCTTTTATTAATATTTGCAGTGCTTTTGGACACAATGGTACAGTTAGCAGTATGCTGACAGTTTCTCATCTCAGGGCAGGTTGTATAAAGCCAAAGCAGGACTTGACCTAATAGTTTTTCCAGTAGGTTGTAAAATTTGGTGGCAGTCAGAAGCATTGGCTTCCCATTTCTGAAAAGGAAACTGGTTTTGCTCTGGACAGCACCAGAAACAGCAAACTGCCAAAGCTCCTGAGATTCAACCAGTGTCCACCAGGCATAATTCTGAAGAGTCCCAAGTTTGTCTCCTGACAAAATAAAAGAACGCTTCTCATGGAAATTGCAACTCATAAGCATGTACTGTTATTTTCTCCCCAAATCCATAAAAAGTCACAATAAAATGTCTAGAAGCATCTGGATTCTTTGGAATTGATCAGTCAGTCTATTGGTCTAGCATGGTACAGGGTTACAAACAGTACAATCAATGCAATTTGGAGTAAATCATGCTATAAAATGTCCCTCATAGAATCATAGAATCATAGAATGCTTTGGGTTGGAAGGGACCTTTAGAGGTCATCTAGTCCAACCCCCCTGCAGTGAGCAGGGACATCATCAACTAGATCAGGTTGCTCAGAGCCCCGTCCAACCTGACCTTGAATGTTGCCAGGGATGGGGCCTGCACTACCTCTCTGAGCAACCCGTTCCAGTGCTTCACCACCCTCATTGTAAAAAATTTTTTCCTTATATCTAGCCTAAATCTACCCTCCTTTAGTTTAAAACCATTACCCCTTGTCCTGTCACCACAGGCCTTACTAAAAAGACTGTCCCCATCTTTCCTACAGGCCCCCTTTAAGTACTGAAAGGCCGCAATAAGGTCTCCCCGCAGCCTTCTCTTCTCCAGGCTGAACAGCCCCAACTCTCTCAGCCTGTCCTCGTAGGAGAGGTGCTCCAGCCCTCGGATCATTTTTGTGGCCCTCTTCTGGACCCACTCCAACAGCTCCATGTCCTTGTGCTGAGGGCTCCAGAGCTGGACGCAGTACTCCAGGTGGGGTCTCACCAGAGCAGAGTAGAGGGGCAGAATCACCTCCCTCGACCTGCTGGCAACACTTCTTTTGATGCAGCCCAGGATACAGTTGGCCTTCTGGGCTGCAAGCGCACACTGTTGGCTCATGTCAAACTAAACTTCATGCAAAAGTTTATTAATTAATGGAAAGATTCCTACTGACTTCAAGTTTTTGATTGTGTTCAAACACATCACCTCCACCAGCTACATAATATGCATATATAGTAGATCGCATTTTAACAGTTTCCCTAGCCATTTACAACTGCAGCTTTCTCTGCTTTAAACTAAGCAGAGTGTAGCTGGTGGCCATGTGTACGAGGAATTGTAGTAAACTTTTCAGTGTGAGTGACAGTCTGACAGACTTCTTGGAGGGGTCGGGATATTAACTTTTAAACTAAAGCTTCCCAGTGGACTTCCCATTTTTCTTAGAAAAAATTGCCAAAACTTTCTTGGTTTATCCTCAGACCAAAGCTCAGTTTAGAAATCCTAGCTTTGTAGTATTTTATGGTTCTGTCTGCTAATGTTTCTTCCAGTTAATTTTCATACAAACACATTCCTGCTTCTGTTGACCCAAATAGCCAATACTGAATAGTTGTGGACTAGTTCAGTTCACACACATCTCTTTATCTGAAAGAATATCCAGAGTCACAGATTTTCTGATTAAAGAAGAAATCAGATAATCTTGACCTAAAGCTCTTTCATCCAGCATGCCACCCCAAAGTCCAGCCTCTATACGTAGCTGCTTGCTCAAAATTCCTTCTCAGTGAGTTTTCGTGTTCTGCCTCTTCTTATTTGGCCCTGTCTCTTTTCCTTTGACAAACCACTTCTCACACCAATCCTAAATATATCTTAGGAATTCCTGGCCTGTTTGGCTTTTGATTTTTAGAAGAAACCATTTGTCTTACAACCTCTGTCTTACACAAAGAGCCCATTGACCTACCCATTTCAGTGATGTTTAAGAGGCAGAGGATCCTCTGATACCCCTTCTAACGCCTCGTTTGACTCTTCTTTGATCCACGCTAACAACATCAATTTTTGTGGTAAACAGAATACGTGGCCTTGGAATATTTAAAATGTACAGAATATATTACCTTAAATACAGAGTTGCATTCATACAGATTAGCTGCCCTGACATGCCAGAACAAATCACTCAAATGTATTTTACACTATTTATTACTGATCATAAATAAAATCCACATTGTCATAACCCTTGCTATGATATCGGGTCTGCATGTTGTTCATTTCTCCAGATGTAGGCAGTTTTCATAACCCGTCTGTACCTAGGTTTTATGCAAACATTTGTCACAGACGTAGGCTCTACTGGGCTAGGTGCTAGACACGTGCAGAGCAAAGAGAAAGTTTCTGATTTTTCTATACAATCCACCATAACATTCCCAAACACTGCGCCTGAACTTAGTTTTGTATTGCTTATCCCTGTGAGCATGCCAATCTACATTGACATTTTAGGTTACTTAAGCACTCTGGTGGCCATTTTAGGGTCGAAGGAGAAAAATGAATACAAGTAAGGCGTTCTGAGTGCTTGGCTTCCATGTCATCCTCAGAAATATTCTAAAAGGTCTAGTGATCCAAACTGAAAATAATTTGAACAGTTTTTGATAGAAATTGGCAGTACAAGCAATGTTCATGGCCAGCTTAGGATAGTCAGTACAAGGCTGCAAACTGACTCCATTATTTCACAGAGGATCAAACGCTGGGCAAAAGTTTACTTACATTATTGTGCTCAATCCTGATGAAATAATTGAGATTGCAGCTGGAAGGAACATGTAGCCCATCGAATCCTTTAAAATGCATGTTGTTTCTACCAGTATTTTTACCTGTTATGCATATCATTAGCATTGTAAGGAAAGCAGGAGTTGCAATACATGTATTTTTGAAAGCAAGATAATTTTAGAGAAAACCAACATTATCTTGCTTTTACACTGCAAATAAGATGATTAGAAGTACAACAGAAAGCAAGAGTGTTTAGAAAGTCTGCTTTGGAGGCCACTTTAAAAGCATTTGTATGTTATAAATGATCACAGAAATGAATATGAAAAAATGCATAGATGAATTTTGAAATTGTAGAGGTTTTGGCAAGCAAGTGAGAAGCCCTTTCCTCATAGTGTCATCTGTTTTTACTTTTACACTAAGACAGCCCTGCGGTATCCTTTTAAATAGTGCAGGAGCCCCCAGCTGGGCCTCCCTGACTTCTAGTGCAAAACCCACCAAAATGTAGAAAAAAAGCTTTCCCTCTAAATAGCAAGAGCCATGTGTCAAGAGTGCATGTGTGTGTGCTATAATATAGAACTGAGTTGTGTGATTTGTGTAGATTTTACAGCTTAGAAGTGAAATCAGTTTTGTCACCATATTGATACCTTCTCCTAGATGAAGAATTGAGACCAACCAGAAAACAAAAGCCCAGCATTGGGACTAATCAGCCTTAAAGATGGAATAAATTAACATTATAAAAGCAAATCCATCCCCAGCAGAGTTGTTAGCCAAGAAAGGGAAGGCTCCACTGAATCCAGTAGAGATTCAGCTGTTGACATTACACAGGCATATTCTGATGCATGGTGACACACTGTCAAGAGATAACATCTTCAATCTTTTCAAGTAAGAATCTTTAGTTTGCCTCTGTAGGATTTTTCATATGGAGGTATCTCTACTACAACATTCATTCTATTCAGTCATTTATTCTTGGAGGTTTTTGTAGGACATCTGAGTGATTCAGTCAGTATACGGACAGACAGTAACAATAAAGCTCCAGGCCTTAGGAGCATCACAACATAACCCAGATTCCCATCGATCGCGGTAATAACAACTGCACATGTTCTGACTTGGCTTCTGCTCATTACTGTAGCAGCAGCTCCGAATGCTACTGCCCATTCAGTGGAAGACTGGAGCTGAGCATGCTGCGTGGTGGGGCAGCAGCCTTTGACATGTCCGGCAATGAACTACATCCCATGAATCCGGAGACAAGTATTTAGGTGCTCAAAGCCCTAGTTTTTAAGTGTTTGAAGCACAAAATTCAAATAAAGGAGCTTGCAAGGGCACTTCACTAAGAAAAATGAGAGAAATGGAGCATTTGTCCTTAATCTAAACCAGAGTTGTTACTGACAGAAGAAGGACACTGAGACGATCAAAGCTGTCACCAAAAAAAATGTGGTAGTTAAAAGAGAGGGTGCAGCAGTATCCTCGTTCCTACTGATACTTCCCTCTGCAAAATGCTGAGAGAGACTGCACATAAACATTTTTATTATCATGTCACATGATGGTGCTGCATTGACGGTGATAGATTTCCTGGCAAATGTTTGTGTAGAAAGGCAAACATATGGCACAGTGATCTACTATGAGACGGCTATTTGGACCTCCGCCCAGCCCTTCAGGGATTCTCAGGGTCAGTAAGAACCAGCAGGTTCGTTATAGCGTGTGCGTGTATGAGAACGTGCGTGTGAGAGAGAGAACGAGTTCATATTCAATGAAATAAAGGAATGTGAATATAACATTCCTGATGTCTGAAGGTTTACATCAGCTTTGTGTGTGTATACTTCACTGAATACAATTTTACATGATATATGTATACAGTTTAAGTAACGTTTAGTATAAATTTAATCTTCCAGTTTTTCATTAGTAGTCTGTAAGGGTGCAGAACTACATACTATTTATAAGACTGAAATTCTGTCTGGAGAACTCAAATGCAGAATCTTGCTGGTCGTGCAAGTGGGCGGTCAGAATTAATGGGAATTTTACCCTCGGCAGGCTTGCGTGAGTGTACTTCCTTTCATTGCCTTGTGCAGCAGAGGACTGGGTACGCTGGGTACACACTGGCCAAATTATTCCTTGTATTGGTGTCAGCAAAGCTGCACCAAGAGCATTTGGCCTGTTGACCTTTGTTACAATTACAATTATTGTAAACTACATACTTGCTGAGACATTAATTCCTCACTTTAATTTGTATACCTGTTGTCACTTCATTAACTTTGGGAAATGAACACAAAATGGAACCATTTTTTGCATGTTCATTTAAAGTCCCATTGCTGAAACAAACAGACAAATTGCACAAAGTCTATACAAAGGCCAGTACTACATGTAAAACAGCTTATGGTTTTCAGTTATAGAATAGCCTGCTGTTACTGGTTTATATTACTGCTCTGAATCTTGATTGTTCATATCCCTTGTTAACAATGTTAATTTTATGTTATGTGGACGTTACTGATATCCAGGTAAATAGTTTATATTGGTTTGGATCCTTCTATATTGGATGCTGAAGTCTACATGCTATGAGTTCCCTAAGCTACCATTGTAAGGTAAAAACTATCCTGGAAGGCTGGCAGTGTGCAGAGGAGGACACTGCATGGGAACGCAAACTGCAGGTCATTTCAATTTCGTGCCATTGCTGCCTGAGACTTGTCCTTCACACAGATTTATGGATAAGTGGACCTTTTCCTGTTGGCAGGGTCCAAAATGACACACAGGTCCAGAGCTAGACCTCAGTTTAAACTCTCTGCTTAAACTGAGGCTTGCGGGGCAGCATAATTTGACTAAAGGTCTGTGGTGCCTAAACCAGACGTACCAATTCTTGCCTTTCTACTGCTCCACTGCTAGCCATGCTCCAGAAATTCACTGTTGATCACTGGATGACAAAAAGCAGCTGTGAGTGTTCAAACTATTTCTCCTCTTTGGGCACCATGGGCCACATGGCAACAAAGACTGTCTTTGATCTTCATAGGGCCAGCATCTGCCCAGTACGGCAAGCTCTCAGACCCCGTGAAGTTGCAGAGGGAGGATGCAATACAAGCAATTAATACAGGCATTACATAAATGGACAGAAGATTTGGATATCGCTTTCGGTCCCAAAGTCCCAGCTCATCTCTAGACAGGCAACATGCCCTTTGAAAGTTTCAGTGGGAGGTTTGCCTGAGTAAGACAGGAGCATCATGTCCAGTGGGAGTAACAGTCTATAAATACCTGTCCATTATAAGACTATCATTGCCAATTCTGTTTGGCTGCTTCATCTCATAATATTCTCTTTGACTTTCTTAATACTAACCAGCCTAAATATTTTATGCTTGTCTTCCAGCAATATACTAAGCCCCTTGCTGCTACTCAGTGAAGATAGGTATCATTTTTCTGTTTATTCTGAAATATTGTAGTTCTCTGAACTACAGTGGGAAGGTTT
>VYZW01059644.1:260750-307817 GCA_013401315.1 Balaeniceps rex | reverse complement strand
GCGCGGGCTGTACCTGGGTTGTCATCGCGGGGAGGAGGCTTGGGGAGTCGGCAGCCCTGCCTGCCTGACAGCGATGCTGTTTATTATACGCCCTCCCTCGCCCCGGCCCCCCGGCTGCCCCGTGGGGCAGAAGGGCCCCCACCTCCCCCGCGGCCGGCGCCTGGGGCAGGACAGGGCAGGGCGGCCGCTTCCCCCGGGCCCGGCGCGGCCCAAGGCCCCGGCGGGGGACAAGGCCTCGGGCCGGGCCTGGGGACGTGTGTGGGGAAGGGGCACGTCCTGGGGCAGGGCCAGGTCTAGAGTGGGCATGTGGAGATGGGGCGAGGCCTGGTGGCACGCAGGGGACCGGGGCCGAGCCCCGGCGCCAGGCCGCGGTTGTCCCCAGGGTGGCGGGTGCGCGGAGAGCCCGGCGGTTAGGGCGCCGGTGGGAGCAGGAGGCATGGCTTGGTGTGGAGAGGTTGGGTGAGGTGAAGCAAGGCCTGGCTCTGAGGTGTGGCGGTGTCCATACAGGGTGCTGGCATCCCTGCAGCCCAGCTGCTGTCCCTCCGTCCGCAGGCTTTTTGGGTGTTGGGCCTCCCGCTTTATTTTGTCTTTTACTGTGCTGACTTTCTTTCATAGTCCTTTGTCATTTTTTGTTTTACGCCACCGTGATATAACTGAGGTGGAAAGGCATCGTGGGCATTTGGCAGTCGGATAAGCGCTCCATTGTATTCAAACATCCATTTTTGGTGCCGCTACAATAACGCAGAGCAGAGCTTTCTCCGGGGGTGGTCTGGTACCGTGGCACACTTACACAGTCTGTCCCTTCCCTCCTTTTTGGTCACTGTTGTGTAAACTCACTGGGTAACACATGTTGTGCGAACTCATTGGCAGGCATCAGCCAGTGAGAGTCTGTATTTCCTTGTCTTCTCCAACCTGACCAGGACGATTGGGTAGTCCTTCATGCCATCATTTTCTAGTCAAGGGAAGTTGCTGGTCTTTGTAAAGAGCATGAAGATAACAAAGTGCTGTATGCAACATACAGGAAAACACAGATGGGCAGGATAAAGATGCCCTGACATTTAGCATAACCCTTGAGAAGAGAGCCCAGGAAAAGAATGGGTGTAAGTGGTGGAAAGTGAATTGAAAGGTATAACTGAGTATAACTGAGGAAGCAGGAGAAGTGGTGTTGAACAGCAGACGCCGTACAAGGAGGGAAAGCCAACACCACAGGCTTAAGCAAAGGTTGGTAAAGAAGGAATAGTGAGAGGGTGCTAAATATCTAGAAGCATGTAAATAAGGTGGTGCATTCAATTATTTTGGCAGACCAGGCTAAAATTAGCATGCAAAAAGCTGAACTTAATCAACACTGGGTTGCGGTTTTGTTATTCTATCATTATACAGGTTGGTGGATATACTACCTAAAAAATGGCAATTTATGTCAGCAGAACAGCATGATCCACTGAAAACTGACTTCTTTCCTACCTCTGTCATGGTTTAATTTACTGTGAAAATTTTAATGTGAACAGTTGAGACCACTACCACGTTGAAACATGTTAATCCCTTTCCTTTTTGAGCCTTTGTAAAACTCCATTTGTTTACCCAGAAGCAGAACGGGGCCTTTTGTTTTAATGGCGTTTTCTTCCCTTTAGAAAAATCATTATATGCTATGCAGCTGGTCATAGCCTTTGACTGGGTGTCTAAATAGGTATTTGAATGGCAATAATATCCAACAGGGTACATCTTCGCTAGGAAAAAATAGGTGTGCTGTTAACATAACTTACTTCCTTTGTGCAAACTAACAGGATGTAAAGTTCAAGTGCAGACAAAGCAGTCTCTAGTTTTAACATGACTTAGCAAGCAGAGATAGAAACTGTAGGGAGCTCAGAGTCTACCATTGGGTAGGAAGAGAGCCGTCAGGCTAGGGGAGCATTAGTGCTGGGTTTTAGTTCACCTGAGTGTCAAGAGGCACAGAGCGTGCTCCTGTAACACGTGGTGCAGTTACGTACAATTTCATGTTAGATCAGACTGATGTCTGCCTGAACCTAACATATAGCTCGTGAAAAACACAGTTCATACCATCTTTACTAGGACTTTTCTTCATCTTGATTGAAAAGTTTTGCCTGATGCACACTTCCTTAAGCGAAGGAAAAACCTAGTGAGGACACTAGTCTTTATTTTGTTTCCCAGAAAACATTATTGTGTACAAATAAGAAGAAAAGAAGTATTTGAGTTAAGAATGCAGCTCAGATGCTCTGATTAACTGAATGCCTTTTATCCAGGGGATTCACTTGTTTCCAGATCCTTGAGTGTTTGCTACCTACTTCTTTATTCATTATGCAATTAGTGTGTTTGATCTTTGTATTCTCATGTAAAAACTTACATATTTCATGCTAATATACTAGCTTAATAATACGAATAACAATACATTTAAATGGCAGTGTTATTGCCCCTACCAGTTGTGTTTTGCATCTCTGAGACCTTTGGCATGAATTTCCTATCTAGGGACAAACTTCTTAAATTGTGTTTAATAAACCTGAGAAGTGTTAAAGCAGGACAGAGGGACTCTGCCTACCCTTTAATCAAACACACAGACATAACTGACCTGGCTCAGAATCAACTGTATATTTTTGTGTGCATGGGTAGTGTCATACAGAAAACCTAACTCAGATCCCAGCAGCAGTCCAGCTGCGGTAGTGCAGATCTGCACCTAGCTCAATTACTCTTGTCTCTCATTAGATATAATGCTTGTGGGCTCAGCCAGCTCCATGTGGCACAGCACTGCAGACATAGCCAGCGTAGGCAGCAGTTTCTAGTCCTAGACCATTAGCTTTCCACCCCCTCTCTTTGGAGGTATGTTGATCTAGCGATCAGCAAGAACAAGACTGGCAAGCCTGACTTTCATCACTGTGAGTAAAGAGAGAGAAACCATGAAGAAAGTGGCCAGATAGTGATAATACGCCCAGGGACCACTGAAAAATTTTGCTTAATAATTGATGGTGCACTACAGCAGTCAAACTGCGTTTAAAGTTTCTTTGTGGATTGGTGTAGAATTAATCTGAAAAGGACCAAACTTGCCACGCTTAGCCAAAATGGTAATGGCTAGTAAATCTTATCTTTACATACCCTGTTAAAATAGAATTGGTGAATAAAACCACCCTCTTCAAAAGATGCTTTTTGGTACTTGGTGTCTGAAAGACATCACTTAGGTCTTATTACCTGGAAGGGCTGCTTTGCATTTTGGTATCACGTTTTCTTGGGCAAAGCCAAAGCCTCCTTTAGCTTAACTGGAGGACAGGGAATAGGTTTAGGGTTTAGGCCCCAAGAATTGTATTGAAGCTCAATTAATAACAGTAGATAAAATAGTGGCAGCAGTTTGGTTTAACACCGTTTGTATGTTAGCCTGTGATGTGAGTTGTCTTTAGATGCTCATCAAAACTGCAGAATAAATGCCAACTGGCCAGGTCATCAGTTGCTGTAATCCAACAAATAAGCAATTGTGTATCCAGGGTGCATGCAAAAATAGAGGGAAGATGCTGTTGTGGTTAAAGTATAGGAAATAAGGGTTCGATTCATTCTACATTTCATGAGTGGTCTTTGCCTTTGAAGCACTGTGTCTTAGTTCCCTGTTTACAACACTTTTCCCTTTAGAAAGGTGTTCTGGAGACAAAATCACTAACATTTATGAGTTGCTTGGCTACTGCTGTGACAGAAGCTGTATTAGCACACATAGACAGAAAAATCTCTTTCTTCAGATACCCTAGTTTATCTAGGATAGATGTCCTGGTTTATTGAGAAATTGCCCCTTGAATAGTCACTCAGATGAGATAAAAGGGAAAAACTAGTGGTAGATTCAGAAAGATCAATAACGGTGTTTGTTTTATGAGTGGCCCTGAAGAAACAATAAGCACTTAGTTGCTGAAATTAGCTGCTGATTTAAAAATAGGAAGGAAGCTGTTAATGCAACTGTAGAGAGCTGAGGAAAAAGTCTGGAATGACCTCAATAAAGTGAGACCGTGCCCAACTAAATGGGTGATGCCATTATTGAACAGAAATCTAGGATCATACAGCTGGGGAGACAAGACCAATATTTGGGTAAACACAAGTAGTTTGTGTAGGGATGGTAAAGTTGATTTGGGACAATACAAAAGAGATCCAAGCGGGTAAGACAATGTATTTTAGTGTAAAACACATGGATGTTTAGAGCTGTTTAGAACATTTTGTGTTGGGAGGAGAATGCAGCCTTTAAAGTGATGGTGTCACACTATTATGAAGGTGTATTTACTGTCTTTTGAAGGTGAATTTCCTATTTTCTGGACTCCTGTTTGTCTTGTCCAGTTCCTTTATTGCTACTCTGAATTAACACATACTTAAACTTCAGATCTGCTAGTTAGCTGACAATCCTCATATGTGAATATCACTATTAAAAAGCATCTGCAATGGCAAAATGGTATTTGGGGCACTTTAATGTATTAGAGTTGCAAATGGGTATGAAATTTTCAGTATATTTCTTAGAGTAATACATAGTAAATGCTGTCATTTTAATAGGAACTAGTGTCTGTGGCAGGCTGAGCATCATAAATGTAAGGATTACGTGATAATTTTTAGCTGAGTGCATTTTTTCAGTATTGTTGACAATGTCCCCCATCCAGCAAAGCATGAAAGTAAGGCACCTTAAAGTATGAACTAAAGTAATCCAAGGGAAGGGCTTAAAGGTAAGCTTATGCTTAAAGATTTTGTTAGACTGGAGCCTAAAAAGATAAGGCTAATAACACTATAGTATTATAGTGTAATATAATGTTAGAGACTATTAAAAGAAATTACTACTACAGAGTGACAGAATTCCAGAAGACTTTCAGTATCAGTAAAAAAAAAATTAAAAATGTATAGTTTGGACACCCATACGCAGGCATTTTAGTAAGTAAACATCTCTCTTCCAGTTCAGTGAAGTATGGATGGAGCTAGTGGGTTGACTGTGGTGAAGCTCTCAGTGTAGGACCAAGGCTCATGTTCTGACATAGTTTGGTGAAATACAAGATACTTAACCAGGAACAACTTTGGTCAGTTATAATTGCAAGTATGACAGCTTGGAAAAATCAAACTCTCAAACACATCATAGAAGAAAGATTCTACATTTTAAGTGTTTGATATTTAAAACAGACCATTTGTTTTCTTATTAGTATAAGGATAAGGGAAGGTAGGTTTTCCCTGGCAGGGTTTATCTTTTCTGGCAAAGAATGACAGACAAAAATCAGATTAGATCCAGAAAACTTCAAAGGGTCCATCAGAAATGGACAACAGATCTTTCTCTGTGTTTTTCTGCCAAAACCCAGTCTGCAGTCTTTTGAGCTTTTCTCCTTGGCCATTTGGGACCTGTCCAGTCCTTCGCCATGTGCTTTTCTCCTTTTTCCCCTTTTGGTTGCTCTGTTTTATGACTTCACTTTTGCTGTGTTACTAAATATGAGTCTCCTGTGACTTCTCCTTTACCAACTCAGAGCTTCTTCCGTCTCTCTCCCTCTTTAATTATGTACCTCACTCATACATCACTCCTTGGAGATCTGCAAGCAATTTTTCATGGCAGGTCTCTGTTTGTTCCTTTCTGAGATGAGACATGATTTGCTGATCTCAGCAAAGGTCCAACCAAGGAACTAATGGTGAAGTCATGGCTTCTTCAGGCAGCACTCCCATGACTTCTGCTCTGGTGCATCTGAAAAGAGCACATTTAAGGCAGTGAGTCCTTTATGGAACTGTTTTTTACTTTCTAAACCTTCTGCACCAGGTTGACACATGTTGCTTAGATAGCATTTAAACTTTTATTTGAAGATATCTGGTCATATTTAGAGTAGGTGTGAGTGCCTTTTCAGTGACTTCATCAGCTCATTGAGTAGTTTCCTTCATTTCCTAAAACAAAAATAACGAGTGAAGTGCAAATTCTCCTAGTGTTTGGAAGGTGGGGAACCTCAGCAGCTTATGGTCTTTCTCCATGCTCCTGCATTCTGCTTTAAGTGTGACTTAAAAACAGATTTCATCCGAGGATTGGAGCATAAAATGGAGTAATTTTTATACATAAAGTTGAACCATAGCTTACAGTAAAACCTTTCCAGTTGCTCTTGTTTGGCAAACGAATCATTTGGGGGCCAAGATGTTCTGTGTTTGTTTTTAGCACAGACAGGGATATTTGGGAAAATGTCTTTAAAATTCAGTTCTTTAAATCTCTCTCTTTTTTAATTAGTTTAAATAACTAGCCCCAAATGTGCAAGTCTGATCTTTTTGTGTAAATGACAATAGATGAATACATTTTCTCCTGCAGTGTCACGATTTTAAGTCCAAATGAAGCTAACCCAGAATGAAGACAGTTGTCTGAGAAGTTTTGAGGCAATAAGCAATTAAAGTTTTTCATACCCATACTGTACAGGCTTTTTCTTAGATATTTTTCCTTGTCGTTTTGAAGCCACTGAATTATTTTCATCAACTAATCTCATGGAAGTCATTGGATATATGTTTTGTCTGAAGGAAGTGTGCCCCTTTCAGTGAAATCTGTAGCCTGTCAAGTCAGTCTGTATGTTCTTACTGCAAAAAGATATGAGAAATGTTAGTTTCCATTACATTAATTGACAGATCTCTTCTTTTTATTATTGTGTAAAGAACCTTTTAGGACCCCCAACTGGAATGAATTTTTTGTAAGCATAGACAGCAAAGCGAAGGCTGAGTTTTCAGTCTTAACTCTTCATTTCCTGATTTCCCCATCATAATAATGCATTAACAAGTCTTCCTGCATTTAGGGTAATAAAAAACTTGTAAGCAAGTGATTGCTGACAGTGAGTATATACAATTGTCATTTGAGGATAGATGAAAGGATTTCCTGATAATGATGGAAAAGTGATGACAATGTAGAGAGCTTGGACATTTTAACTGTTTGAAATGGTGTTGTCTGAGCAGTAAAGACCTTTCCACTGTATGCTCGAGAGGCATAAGGGAGAACGAGCCTGCCTGAGGCCTCTTAGTAATACTGTAATTTGTGTGATAAATATAGCAACAAACACTGGAAAGTAGCCTGTGTGGAGCAGGCAGGTTGTGGAGGTTGTGGAGCCAGCTTTTTAAAGGTGTTAGGAATTAGCTGAACATCAGTACTTCACTGTATCTTTAGGTACCTTGGTACTTTTCAAGTCTTCCCCCGTGTCATCTGTATCTCTGATCTCTACATACCATGGACACGTATGTGTGTGTATACACATACCTATTCTGTGCATAGATGTACACACCCCCATAGAAAAGATAGATGTTTAAAACATAGGTGTAGCACATTGCCGTGGTAGCACATCACTTGACTCTGGACTCCAGTAGAGGCAGCATCAACAGAGAAGGGCCCAGTAGTTTGGCTGAAGCACAATAGGAGCAACTAGAATACACAGTTATTTGAAAGATTCCAAGAATTATTTGGCAAACAAGTGAGTATCATGAGGTAAAGCTTCTAAAACTTAAAGAAGGAAACAGATCCTTGCTTCCTTCTCTTGGGAAGGTTTCTGCATTACTGGCTTTGTGCATCTGAGATTGTTTCATTCATTTGTGTAACAGCCAGTTCTAAACTTGATACAGAAATTGGAAATAAACCGCAGATTCATTTCCAGTTTTCCTTTCTTCTCCTCAGACTATCTGACATGACAGTCTTGATAACACTTACTTTTACCTAAAGGATATATGACACCTGGCTTTGGTGGGGTTTTTTGTTGTTGTTTTATATTAATTTTTTGTTCTAGAAAACAAAAGGAAGGTAAGAAATTTGAGTAAATACTACAGCATCTTAACAAAACAACGAACTTCCCATGTTATGATGTAGTTTCTATCGCCCCATTCTGAAGTTCCCCGTCCTTCAAATGGTCTCAGGTCAACCCAAGTATTGTCTTTGGCATCACTGCTGCTCCAAAAAACCACATAATGTTTTTGAATTTCAGAAGGATTTAATCTCTGTCTCCTGGCCTTTTGTAAAGCCCTGCTGAAATCTGAAAATACCTTCAGAGTCAACATAAAGGGAGGAGATGACATCGTACTATGCTCTGGGTAGCCCAAAGTTACAAGGGACAGGTGTCCATAGACTTTGGTCTCTGCCTTAGAAAGTACATTTAAATCTCTTTCAGTTTTCCATTAGCAGACTGAAAGGATAATTAGCATACATCTGTAGCCCTGAAAATGCAAACTGGAAACAACTGTTTATTTTGCCTTGCAGCAACGTGTAAAAAACCTAGAGAGAGGCTGTTTGCCAGCTCCAGTTTGGCTTCTTGAATAGAAGACATCATGTAACAAAAGAGGAAAAACAGGGCAAGGAATATCATACACCAAAGAATTTCTTTAAGCCCATCAGTTAACAAAGCATCCTACGTACAGCAAAGGCGGGCCGGGGAGGAAGGAAAAAATTCCAGACTGTAGGGACCTTAAAGGTATCACTGTGGTGTCACTGATGTCAACTAGGAAACAGCGTGTCAGCCTTTAAAGTCAGTAACTTTGTACTCCTTGGGCTTGGAAAGCACCTACCTGTGAAGCTACTTATAACACAAAGTAAAACCACACTGAAGCAATGAATAGAAGAAACTTTAAGTCTGGGAGAGCTCGAGACACAATTGCACAATAATGCAAACCATTTCTGGGAATCAATCCCATATCAGACTGGATTACTAAATGTACTAAATATAAGTACATATTGAAACTTAATAACAACATAGGGAGTGACCTTACAGAGATATGTAGCATCAGTCTGGAGATGCAATCCAGGTGGGAGAAGCAGGAAAGTACAGATAGAGGAGCAAATGCTATAATTCAAAGAACAATTCTGGAGTTACTGTCCTTCTCTTGATATGTTTATGCATTTTGCATAGGAAGTCACTGGATACAAGCAGCTCTTTTTTTGCTAGTTTTTCTTCAGCTCCACAAATCTTACATTTTACAGTGTTCAAGCCTCCATGAAGGGGATACTGTGAACCCCTTCTTTTAATTCCTGGAGGATGGGGTATCTTCCTCAGCTGGAAACTCCTCCATTTGAAGAAAACAAGAATCCAGGTTTCTGTTCCTGGCTGTTAAGCCTGGTACCTAACCTATTGTTTGGTAACTAGGAGGCAGTTCCTCCAGCTCCTCCTCCACGTATCCTTTGGGAAAACTTTAGATGTAGGGCACTTAACGGTTCACCTTTTCTATGGCACGTATCAGTATCATCCCGTTGCAGCAGCTGTGGGGTGGGGGGGAAGGGATGACAGCCCTGATTGAGTGGCGTTTAGACTAGCATGTGCCATAGGTTGGCCATCCTGACAAAGCAGCGTGAGATGATGCCAGAAAGCAGAGGATTGTGCCTCAAAAGGAGTTTTGTGTCCTTCCTTCTCTCGAGGTGTTTTGCCTTTCTCTTTCCTGCTGCTCGTGCAGAGACCACCCAAGCACAATAGCTGAGGGGGGCTCCAGAGCCAGCAGGCGTGGAGGGGCATGATGTACACCCCATAGCAGAAGTGAGGCTGTCCATGCGTGGCCTTCCTTCCTTGGGATATAATTTATTATTCATCACTGTATGTAAATTGATCGCTCCGGCCCCACTGATTTCTTTCTGGTGTGCACGTTGGCATAAATATCTGTGTATTTTTCTTTAGCTTCCTTCAACTTGCTACCAGCCTGTACGGTGATGTCCTGCATAGGTCTGAAATTATTTTCCTGGGTGCGGTCACACCACGTGAGGATTGTCTGCCAGCTCTCTGGCAGGATGTGTGTTTGCATATGGGGATTTCTGTATATTGCCTTGACCTTTGCAGCACATTGGTTGTTCAAATGTAACTTGTGGTCCACTACTGGCTTCCTGTAGTATTGCTGCTTCCAGCTTTCTCTCTATTACGTTGCCAATCCTTTTTCCCAGATGTGTTAGCTTTTTCCTTTTGCAAACTGAATTTTGGTTTACTTGCAGCTCATATTTCTCACAGACCCAGGACTCTGTGAGTCAGCTGTCATATTGGTTTTACCACCACTGGGTGTAGTGGAGTGATTACATGTTTATACATACATACATATGAGCATAAGAGACTATCTTTGTCTTAATATTTGCAAAGGTTCCCAGCTTACTGTCCCAGATGCCTCTTCCAGAACATGGAAGAAGGTGTTAAGTGAGGGAGATCCTGGCAAGGAATACACCTAAGCAAGGCATCTCGTGCCAGGCACTCTGCCCTACTGTAGTGTCATCTTTTGTCATCTTTTTCTTAAACTAATTAGTTGCTAGTTGATTTTCAGCCCAGATGTCACTGTTTCCATCTGAGGCAGTGTAAATTTGTATTTCTGTAAGGATTTCTTCAGACACTATTATCTGGAATCCAATTAGGTAGCGTTCATTCAGGATTAATCACATGTGGAAGTGTTTGCAGAATTGAGGTTCCTGTGTTCTTAGCTGCGTGCTATTACCACTGTGTTTCATTATCCTCCGGCAGGCACGGGCTCAGGCATTTCATGTGTTCTAGGAGTAGCCCTGCGCAGATCCACTGCAGGGCTGGAGGCTTGCTGTCCTGATTGTTACGGAATAGTGGAAGGAAGATGATACCTATCCCATTAGTTTGCTCCCTAAAGACCATGTCCCAAAGGCAGCAAATGAGTTTGACTGCATAAAGATTCCTTGATTTCAATACAACTACTTACATGTGTGCTGCCGTGCCTGTAGAAACATACAGTAGGACCACAGCCTAAGGGAGAAGGCAGACGTTCATCTTAAAAAAGAAAAAAATAAAAGATGACATTCCTTACTGCAGTGCCTCTCCAAATACCAGGGCTTTTGAAAGATATTAGTGGTGCAGCAAACTCAACAGATAATTCTTTTCGTATGGTGTCTGTATCAGGTGACTCACATATGTTCACATTTTCAGGTACCCCTTTTTGCTGCTTTTTATCAGGAGTTTTTTTTCAAAATCTTCCTCTTGTGCAAACTTTATTTTTCTTTGTCACAGTCAGTATTTCTATCACAGCTTTTAGAAGAAGGTAGCATAAATTTATTAAGCCTTGTGGTTAGAATTTTAATTTCTGCAACGATATATTACCAGTAATAAGCTTGTTCTATCTGTTAATATTTTGTTTTCTTTGCATTTATTCGAGAGACTCTGCTTTGGAGTTTTTTATTGTTGTTAAGGGAGTGGGTCAGTTTTCTGAGCAGGTTTTTTAATTGGTACTTCTGGTAAAATGACAAGAATTCCTTGTTAGAAGATGAAAACAGATTAGAGAAGACACATTTGTCAGACAGGGCTCTTCAGCATTAAAATGCTGTGAATGTTTTCTCCTTATCTTTTGGAAGATGTTTTATGCCATCTCCTGCCTTACAAATGAATAGGTTCACCTGCGTATATAATTGCCATGTTATTGTGCTGGATGGGATCTGATCTTACAAAGACAATGGCTGCCAAACTGTATGCCCAGCTGTGCTTGCAGGATCAAGCCTCTAGCTGTTAAGTTTCTAGAAGCCCATAATAATAAAGATTTTAGTGGCAATATGTTAAGAAGAAACGCCAGCTTCTTTAGCAGATGTGGGAGCAAAGGGAACAATTTTTTAATGAGAAGCTTATACTTTTTCTGAAACATTTGCTGCTAGATGAAGGTGTTAATTTACTTGTTTGTCAAATGTCAGCAATACAGTTGACCTGGTATAATAACAGGGGTGTCAGGGTTGTCTCCAAGGCAGATTTATTGAAAAGGACTGCCATCATGAATGCTACATGTGAGACTGAATTGGGGATCTTGAGGATTAAAAGCAGTGTGAGCTCAAACTCTTTGGTTGTGGTGCATGGTTTGGGCATGTCATGTGTCATCACCAGTGCGTGAAAAAGTAAAGGCAAGTGACACTTAGAATTAAAATTTTTAATACTAACTGAAAGGCTTTTGGTTGGCTTTTGTTGATTTGTATGAGGTGTATGTAAACAGTGTATCTGGATCCCAGGATAAATTTGTGTGTGCAGCATTCCCTAATGTCCTTCCTAGTTCCAGATATGTGTCTCACTAACCAAGTTCTCTTCGATGTGTAATTGCCTTTTCCCAGTTATTTGCACAACATGAGTCAGAATAATATGCTGTTTCTTTACAGCTGCCTTTTAAAACAAAATGGTAACCTGATTTAAAACATGTTTCTTTACTGAGCTGCCAAGGGAGAGTGCTAAGCTCCCATGCTTAGTATGGATGCCATTCCTGATTCAAGGGTAGAGTGTTTTAAAAATTTAATATTAATGTATGCGGGAAAACAGCTATTACACTTCCACACATGTAATTTGTCCCTTGACAGCCTGTATCCTTTTATAATTATAATTCCCTTAAAAGTAATCTTCTGATTACCCGTACAAGTCCGATATAGAAATGAGACAGAGCGATGGCCAGAAGCCCTTGCTGTTGTTTGGAGAAGGAAAGTTAGAGAAAATCAGATACTTTTGGAAGAAAGCAGATTCTGGAGTAAACTTTGTGACTTCTGTAACATAACTGCAGCTGAGTCACTAGGTTTTGTAGATAACAGTAGTTCATGGAAACACTGTATCTGAGAGGTTATTTGAAAGTAACACAAAATACTTACACATACCTCATACACAAATTCAACTTAATTTATTGGATAGAAAGAAAGGATGTTATAAAGTAAGTAACTCTTAATCCTACAAGTATATAAACATGTAGGCAACTTCAAACCCATGATTAATCCATGTAAATTAAAAGAGAATACTCATATGCTTAAAACTCATAATCAGTGTTTGTGATGTAGAATACTTTTTTAGAATAACGGGCATGCCACCCTACAACTCTGGTCACTACCATATTGATATATTCAGCTTGTCTCTGACATTAGTGCCACTTACAGCTCTAAAAATACATCTTTTTGTCTTTCATGTTTTTATTATTTCATTTGAGTAATTCTTTTCTAACATGGTTTATTGATTAGGATTTAAGTTTGTAAGTCTGCATGTACATAATGGACTGCTTTGAATATTTTTATATAGTTTCATTCCTGTAAGGTGCTGATTGAGGGGGGTTTTTTTTTGAGGAAAATGTTCATTTTGATAAATAAGGTTGTTAATCTTTTAGGAACTATATAGTAAATTTAAGCAACATTACATTTTTGGTCAAAACTAAATGAAAACTCTCATTCTGAGGTTTTGGAAGCAGAAAAACAGGCAGGTGGGGAGAAGTATGACTTGGCTTGGAAAAACTCGTTCCTGACTCTCTTTAGGCAGACAGATTAAAATTCCTAAGAGTTTAACCTAGACTGAGGGACTTTGCAAAGAAGGTATTTGACACCGTAATGACAGCTCCTGGAAATCTGAGCAGAGATGGAAAGCAAACCCAGTAAAAATACCAAAGTTGGTTCCGAGTGCTGCACAGAGACCACTGTGACTCCATGAATCTCTTTTCATTCCATAGTTTTAGTGACCCAGTCAACACAGGCAAAAGTTCCATCTTAGCAAAACAGTCTGCCGGTTTAATTGGTTGTTTTGTACCATAGATGGTGGCTAAGGCTGCGGGAGTAATGGAAACAATTATTTACAGACAGTTGTTAGGTTTATAGCGACCTTAGGCTTTCTACAGATGCTGAGCTCTTCTGCAGGTAGGAGTTTGCAGTTTGTCAGCAGAGTAAACAGGAAAACCTGCCTTTGAATGAAAAATTATTGCAAATCACTCCATTTCATGGGCTTTGCGATTAGATTCCATTGCTTCTCATTCCCCCCAGATTGTGTACATGTTGTTGTACATGTTATTTGCATCACTACAAAATAATTGGCCTGTGTGCCAGTGATGCTTGGTGACTGTACTTATCCCATAGCCTCAAAATCAATACTGAGGCCTCTCCCCTGCCAAAGAGTCCCAGTCCACCATCTCCACGTCAGCACCTTAAGTGCTCTGTGGTGCTCTGAGCCTGCCTGTGCTTCTGCAGTCCTCAGCACCGGGGTGTAGTGTCTGTTCAGGGACCTGCAGAAGATACCTGTTCGTGTAGTTTCTGCTCTGTGTATGCAGCTCAGCTGGAGCAGGCTGCCTGCGCCTGCAAAAAGGTGGGTAGGTGATAGGTAAATTAGTTTATGATACTGTGAAACAGAAGTTTATGTTTTGAAGCAGTTGCTTAAATCCTGCAAATAGATATTCTGGTGTAAACACAAACACTCAGGTATTTAAGACCAGGAGCCTTTATGGTCTATGGGTCCACAGAGAGCAACATAATGAAGACAAATAAATGCTTAGCTGTGTCTCCATTCCCTCTGGAAGACTGGTCAGGACATTCGCGTAGTCTCATCTCCACTGCTGCACCCAAACCTCAGAGGGTTGCAGGACACTAAAAACGTTCTGTGCTTTTAAGGGACAAAGATTTTGTGCTCTTTTCCCATGTAACAGTAAGCATTTTTTTTTATGTAGGCACTTGTTCAGTGACAAGGAGTGTTTCAGTCCCCTGTTACTGTACTCCTTAGCTGCAACTGACGGTAACAAAACAGGTCACAGAGGAGACAAGCAGGAAGGTTTCGTGTACCCAAAGGCCCAGATGATAGTTGCAACCTCCAGAGTGTCAAGCTTCAACCCTCCCTAGCAGGAACCTGCAGGCTGCAGCAAGTGAAGCAGATTGTTCCCTTCTTTGTCTCTAGTATGTTTGTGTTCACCCTGACGCAAACTGGAGGCTCGTATTCTGGGACCTGCAGTCTCCATCGATCACATTTCCTTACGCAAAACAATTTTAGCCGCAAGCTGTAGTGTCAACAGGGTTTTGTGTACTTTGTGGGAAGCTGGACCAAATATTGCACAGGGACACTTGGTATTCTTCAGCCTGGAAATACTGTGCCAATCCAATTTTTTTAACTGACTTTTTGGGGAAGTAAATTGCATTGGAAAAGAAACAGTAAATTAAGCCAGCCAAGTCTAGGAGACTGCAATCTTCCAGAAATTTGCTTACCTTTTGGCTTTAAGTGTGCCAATATGAGTATAAGGACTAGCAACACTTCTTTTAATAAAAGCTTAAACAGTAGAATATGGAGCTTTGGATATGTGGAACAGATAAGCCTCAAGTATAAAATTTGGTTGTGTGTATTTGACCAACTGTCAATGCTCTAGGCAGGCTGTATCTGATTGAAAAGGTTTTGATCAAGTTGACTGGCCAAAAAATCCTCTCTCATGAATATAACATTTTTCCTTAAAACCAAACAAAATCAATGAAATCATAAAATTCTAGTGTAAATATTGGAAGGCCGAAAAATATTCCTCAGTCTAGTGAGCTCTTATACCATTCTTCCGTTCTTTCTAGCCGATGTGATATGGAAGGTGGCAGGGTTTGTCTGAGCACTTTGGGGAGGAAGATGGTATGACTTTTCATGTCCCTTTGGTTTATGGGAAGAGAGTGGCAGGAGAGAAATATGGTGTTTGTGAATGTGCAGTCCCTAAGATTTCTTGTTTGTTGGTGACTGGTTAATTAGTTTTTATTTGCTGTGTGCCTTCCAAACACTTTTTTGTATGTGGGTTTCTTGCACACTTTTATATTTCAAGACAAAAATATTTGTAGTAAGATGATGAAGTAGGATAACCAGATTTTGTCATCAGAGCCTGCTTTCATTTGGTGTTAGTGGGCTCACTATGGTTTGCTCAGGTGGATGTACATTACACAGTATTTTGATATCTGAGGAATAATTCGGACAAAGGAGAATCAAGCTTCACTATGCTTAAAGGGAAGAAAAGTAAACACAAAATGCTTCAGAGCTGGCAATATTTGTTGAAAATGAACAACCTCTCCCAACCCATCCACAAATAAAAAGTAATTTTGTGAGCCATGAAACTTAAGAAGTTTATTTTTCTCTGGCTTGCCTTTATGTGGGTTCCCTGTTGTCTGATGTTTTGGTTGAGCCTGCATTGCAAGCTGTCTCTCAGCATATGGACTGTTTTTCTGTCCATCTTCTGATGGACAGCCTATTTATCACAAAACATGGGGAAACTTAATATCTCTGTGGCCTTTCTCCTTTTGTCTGGTTCAGCAAAATTGTCTGATGTGTCCCTGAGTTATTGCAGGTAAGAGTTGGACTGAAAATAGTGTGATCACATCCTTTCCTTTCCTTAGGGAGCAGACTGGGAAAAAAAAATCCTAGTGGTAGCACCATTGCTTCACTCACAGTGGGAGGGAAACACTTCATTTGGAGAAAATGGAGCATTTTTGCAGCAGTCTAACTTTGGGGTGTGCTCACTGGGAGGATCACAATTTGGTAACCTGAAATCCTCCTCTGACAGAGCTGGAAATATTTGTTATTAGTAATACCTAGCATTTTAGCAGTGGACCTCAAGTGCTTTGTAAGGATAACAGTACCATAGTCCCCATTTGTAAAAGTGAGACTGCAGGAGATGCAGTGATGTGGCCAAGGTCATCCCAGAGGCCAGTGGCAGAGATAGGACTAGTCTTTGTATCCCCCGAGTCTCCTCCTCTGACAGTCTTCTGTCCACCAGCCATGAAAGCTCACAGAGGACTTGAATCACATTAATAGATCTGTTATCTACAACGTCATGCATATAGATACCAGTCACACAGAACTAAGCTTTGGCCCCATTTTCATATTGAAGATTAAAGCAGCTCTGCAGAAAGTGTATTTCAACTTTCTGTCTTAAAAATATGCTGCTAATTAGGGATGTAAAGGGGCTGAACTCAGCTGCAAGACTGCTGATCTTTCCTAGTAAGACATTGCCTGCCAGCATTGTTTGGACTCCAACTAACCCTTCATTGTCTTCTATCTCGTTGAGGTCCTGAGCATGCACAGAAAAAAAGGAGGATTGATGTCTTTATATTGTCATTTCTGGCTGTCTGCAGGATACCCTTCAGCCATTTTCAGCAGTGCTCAAAAGTATGCTCTGCTGTTTTTAATCTTGTTTTGCTTTTTGTTTTTGCTGGTGGCACTCCTCCATGCCCAGAGACTTTTTTAATTTTTTACTTTTGTAGCTTTGCAATTCCACCTTATTAAGTTGGATTCTGCTTCTAGTCTCACCCTTCACAGGGTTATCTTTTTTAATGGGTGAAAAAGTGCATATGCCAGCATTCCACACTAGGAGTTCCAGTATGTGATGTACATTGGGGAAGGAGTTGTGGTCTGCT
Organism: Balaeniceps rex; assembly: GCA_013401315.1. Lineage (NCBI taxonomy): Eukaryota > Metazoa > Chordata > Aves > Pelecaniformes > Balaenicipitidae > Balaeniceps > Balaeniceps rex. The sequence continues at coordinate 290,758 of VYZW01059644.1, read as the reverse complement.
TCAAATATCATATAGTCCTGATAAATGAGAGGAAAATTCTGCAGTCTCCAATCAGCTTTAGTTGGATTGCTGTTCAATTTAAGTACTACAGAATTTGAGCCACAGTTTTTAGCTTGGAGGAGGTTGGAATTTTTCTTTTCTTTCTTTTTTTTTTTACATTTTAGGATCCTCTGGGGGGAAAAATATTTTACGTTTTACAGAACAGTATTTTAAATAATGGTTTAGAAAAGATACTGCCATACTGCTGACTCCCAGTAGCATTAGCTATTAAAAAGCATATTAAATCCATCTGAATAAAAATGTTGTGGAAAAGCAAAATATTCTATTTTAATAATGGATTTTGAAGAGTATTGCTTTTATCCATCCAGAGTTTTGCTAATAAGCTAACTGCAAAAGATCAAGCTGCTTGCATGTGTTGGGCAATAATAAGCAACTTGAACCACTTTCCAGCAAAAATACTATAGGCCTTTGCTCGACTGCTGTGCAGTGACTCCAGGGATTTCAGTGGGAGATACTGATCTCGGCAGTGCTTCTGTGTGCTTTTGCCAATCAAAGGCATTTACAGTATGTCAAAACAATCAGTGATTACTGCTCTGCAGTTTTAATTCCCTCTTTTTGCAAAATAAAAGGACTTGTTCTTGTGGTTTCAGTGCCCACGTAAGCATCTCTATATGCTGAAGTAAAGCTTTCTTATCTGTACATGCGGACCTGATAGGTATTTTTGCACAATGCCTTTTTTTTGCAGTGTAAAATTCTGTTGGAATGTAATGGAACAGGGTCTGGTCCAAAAGCCACCGTGACAGCCTGGAATTCCTGCTTCTGAACAGCAGCTTATCCACAGAACAGAGACTTTGTGATAGCCATACAACATGACACCTGCTGTCCCTCCAAGTGGAATAAGGCACATCTGGGATGCCCTTCTGCCTTGATGGGCAGAACTGCCCCTTCTTTGACTGCTGCAATAACGTAAACATCCACAGAAAGCTGCTTTGCACAGACAAGCAGAGAGACAAAGCTTGCCATTTTCTGTGTGTCGGAGAGATATGTTTCCCATTTTGCAGGGAATGTAGAGCTCTGCGGAGCAGAACACCCAGGAGGGGGTGCAGCTTCCTCTGGTTCTGCACCAGCCCTCCCAGGGAGCTCCTCCACCTGTCTGGAATATGCCACGTTATCCCACAGGCAGGCACAGGGATGATTTGTGCTTCTGGGAGCCACTGTTGTTCTCAGAGGGCAGCTCTGCACTGTCCTCATCGCAGGGCTACAGCTCTGCAGCTCCAGTCCAACCCACCCAGCCAGTGCCTCTCTCCCCAGGGTCCCTAACCTCATGGCAACTGGGAAGAAGGTGTTGCAGTATGAGTACTGCCAAACCCAGCCTGTGGGAACCAGTTGGAAATGCTACCTGAGAAGTCAGCAATTACTCAGCACCACTGAGAGCAAAATATTTGGGCTGCATATACATCCCAGCCTGTAAACTACAATGTAAGGAGACAGGTTTCTTGGTTGCACATTGGTAGTCCCTAGCAACAACATTTGATAAAGCCCTGCTCTGGTTTGAGAGGTCCAGGCTGAATTTTCTGTTCAGTGTTCCTGACCCTAGAAGCCTGGCATTTGTTTACCCAAAAAAAAGCACTGTTACATCTTTAAAGCTCTGCTGCTTGGTTGGCAAACAAATGCTGGGAAGTGCAGCTCTGCTGAGGTTGTGCAAAAAGAAAGCAATTGTTATTCATTAAGCAGATGACAGCAACAGGAGCAAAGGGGATAAAACTCGAAATCTGAAACCACCTGCTTTAATTTTAGCCATAATTGAAGCGGCTGCCCATGATGTTGCTGATGCACGTATCAGATTTGCACGCCATGCACTGCTCTCGCTGATTTCTGTGGCAGCAAGCTCCAGCTCACTGTCTGCTCTGGTTCAGGGGGGGATGAATCTCCTGTTTGATTGCAGGTTATAACGGGCACTTTAGAATCTGTTTGTTTCCTTCCAGGAGCAAAATGCAATCGCAGTCTGGCTCTCTGATAGACAGATGCTTTAGTGATTAGTGAGGTTTCTGTGACTGCAACACTGTGTCCTAGTATGGGTGCACTTATCTCTTTTGTTCCTGATTCGAAGCAGTGATGCTTTTCTCGCTCTTGTGCTCACGCGCTTGCTCTCTTTCCCTCCCTCCCTCTCTCTGTCTTTGATCTTGCTGATATGGGGAAAAATATCAGATCCAAATCTTCGGCATATTTAACCAAAACATCTTGTAGGATGGGAATAAATTGTGACTGAGTGCAGCAGCAGGGGGCTGCAGTATGGTTGCTTGTACTGCTTGCTTTCTGTTACTACAAAACAGCAGCAATCGTCAAGCAGTGCTGGGGTTGTTCTGCAGCTAAATAAGCACTTAGGGGCTCAGCATTCACAGAGGGCTAAGGTGGTGTGTGCAAAGCTCTCCTCTCACGGTCTCTAATGCAGGGATTCATGTGAAACAGGTAAAAAGGGAAGAGATCTTTCCTAATGGCAGAGAGGATCTCATCCTTCACTGAATTCCCTGGAGTTTTTGCCAGGGAGTTAAATGGCCGTAAGATAGCACTGTCACTTCATATTCAACCTCTTTACAGTACTAGCGACATACGCCTGAGAGCTGGGGAGCTCACAGCAAAATCAGTGAAGGCAGGAAAAGTCTTGACCTCAGCTGCACAGTGAAATGTTAGAGTGGGAGCATTAACAGTCTATCCTTGAGCTGTTTAGTGCAGATTTATACTGCATGTGTTTGTATGTGTATGCCAACTTTCAAAAGCTATGAAAAGCTTTTTTATGGTTTCCTGTCATGATGCATAGTCAGAGGGGATACTCAGATGAATAAAGAAATATGCCACGAAATGGGGAGCAGGTGAGCTGCGTGACAGATGTGTGTGCTGTCCTTTGTCTGTTTGGTGCTGCTGCTTAGCTAAGAGTATAAAGTGCTGGGAATACAACATGAGGCTTAACTCCACTTGGGATGTTGCTTAGGAGAAGATCCTCGCTGCTTTGGAGCATAGCACGTTGTGTGATGTAAGATCCCCATTCCCTTCTGATCAGCATTCCCTACTAAGCATGTCTTCATTCTGCTGCTTTACTGATCATTTACAGCTGTTCGCTTTATTTCATGAGAAATTCTTAAAGGGCTGAGACAGTAACTGGACTGCTCTGTTCTGTAACGCAGCACAGAGCTGGTGCCGCGTTTCAAGCAGCCAAATGAGATTCACACTCAAGTCCCACCAGACATTGTTCGTCTTTGTCGTGGGAGTCCACATTTTTCTGGGGTCTAGTCTCTCTCTGGACATCTTCCTTGATAATGAACAGGAAGATGGCTATGGCATCCAGACAGTTGAGGTATATTACCCCATACTTGGTGAAATGCCAGCACAGCCTTTTTTGGTCTGATGTGTAGATATTTCCATCTTTAAGGAGGCATAAAATGTGTTGCAGAGTGGGACATACTATCTCCCTGACTTGCTATCAGTTTGTAAAGTGAGTTGTGGTGTTTTTCCCCTGTAGTCTTTTTATCACTGTTATAGTCTAATACCTGTATTTAAATCATTAATTAGTGAGCAAACAGCCACATTATGGGCACTTACTTAAAAACAAATAGTTAGTGTCAGAAAATAATGAGTTCTAAAAAAATTTCTTTGGCATCTTTCCTCTGTGTATTCCTGATAATGAAGAGGACACTGAACAGCCTGTCATGTCGTTTTGGTTCCTTCTTATACACAGCTGAGCTAAAAATGAATGCGCGCTTCCATCTTCCACCAGTGTGTGTCTTCCTTCTATGTGCATTTAAATAATAGTTTCTCCTTTTATTTATCAATTCATTAGCTTTGTTAAGTAAAAGAAGTTGGGTAATTGCTGTGCCCACAAGGCGTGTGACACCTCTGACCATCAGGGATTGTCTCCCACAGACCGTGCTGGTCAGTGAGCTCACATTGACAACATGGCCCAGCGTGCTAGAGCCCCACCATCCACACCCCCGAGTCATGCCGCAGAAAAGAGACAGGGAATGGTTTGGAAGTGCTCTTGTATCCCCTGATTTTGGCGTAGCTTCAGAGAATGCTCCACTTAGACCTAAAAGATAGGCATCCATTTCTTTTGCAGAAAGGAGTCCTGTGATGTTACAGCTCCACATGTGGCACTGGTTTCTCTGTCCCCAACCGGTGTCCTTGCAGAAAGACCAAAAGAACTTGAATTCTTATAAAAGCTTGTACTCCTTTGAGAGCTACGTAGCCAGCAGATGCTTTACAGTGAAAGAGAACATCCTTTGAAAACAATCTGGTGTTTATTAATCAACAAGAATTCAGTGTTTGGGGTCCTTCAGCAGGAAAAGAGAAGGAAAGCACATGTGGGCCTGGCCTCCCGAGTGAAAACATGCAGGTTCCATCCCCGTGCTCTGCTGAGGAGCAGATTTCATATAACATTGGTATGTCAGCACTTTGCTCTCAGTTCCAGTGACATTTGGCAGGATTCAGTATGCTTATGTTGAGATTGAGTTGCCTAAGACCCAGGCAGCAAGCCATTCACCTGCTCTCTGGTGTTGCCCTATAGATACCTAGATTCATTAGGCTCCCTCTTAGCCGGAGAGTTCTCTGGACACTTAATTTTAGACACCCGCATATGCTCAGAAGTGCCATTTCTGGGAAGGCAGGCACTTAGATCTTATTTAAAGCTGTGCTGTGTTTCTGGTTTATGTGGGTAGGCACCTGGACTCTGTTATTTCTGTTGCAGAAGACTGAAAAATTGGATATGGACAAGACTAAGTCATATGCCTAACCTCCTGCCTCGTGACCAACGCTCTCGCTCAGACATCGGAAGCTGGGGTCTAGGCACTGCTCAGCCTGAGGGGTTTGTCCCAATCCCAGCTATATCTCAGGAGAGCACCCTCACCATCCCTCCCTTAGCTGCTCTGCAGCTGTATCTTGAGAAATATGAGGCCAGGGATAAAATGTAAAAGAAGAAATGGAGTACAGAGGGGAGTGGTGACCAAAACCAGTTATTAGGATGCTGCAGGGGAAGGAGAGTCCCAGGCCCTCCTCCCTGGCATGCGTTTTGCACTTTACATTGGGTATCACCATCACCTCCAGGAAGCACCGATGGGAGATTGTCCGGTTTTCCAGCTGCAGAGTCTCAGAGATACCATCTGTTCCCCATTTGTTGCAGAAGTTATTTAGGTGGCTTTGTGAGACAGACAGGATTACCCTCTGGGCTTCGGTGCCTTTGACGAGGCAGCATCTGAAGTTAACACTTAAATTAAGCAGACTTGATTTTATTGCCTTTGTGTATCATAATGCCCATGAAATCATTCAAACTTTTTGCCTGCTCCTTGGTCTTCTGTCATCTCCCTGTAGCGTTTCTGTCATATGCTGACTTTGTATGACCTGCCTGCTTGAATAATCAGCAGCCATCTTCCCTTCCCCACCCCAGCACACAGTGGGACCTCCCAGGGGTGCGGGATACCTGCACTAACACTTCCATGGCTTGGTAGGGATTCTTGGACGAGGGACACCACATTTGGAAATAATCCTTTTTCCATTTCTGTCTCACAGATTGATGAACTCCCTGAAGGAGCTGTGAAGCCTCCAGCAAATAAATACCCCATCTTCTTTTTCGGGACTCATGAAACGTAAGTGAATGAACATGATCTTTTCCTTTGAAAATGTCTTCTTCCACTGCAGCTGATGTGATCTCCCCTGATTTTATTGGAACAAATCCTGATTGAAGCCATTGGGAGCCTAGAGATGGGTCCTACAAGCCCAGCTCATTTGTATTAACACATGGAAGTGAAACCCTAAAGTAGGTGGGAGTGCTGCTGTGTGGATGGTATACCATGGTCTAAGCATAAATAATAACCAGTGCCTGTGTTTCCCGTAAAGAAAAAGTGTTGGCATAAATTTATTAAAGGTCATCTGAACTCAGATGCAGGGGCAAAATTTTTTTACTTGGATGTACATGATAGCAGAGATCAGGCTGTTGTATTCAGACACGTTTGGGTTCATGTCCTGTGTGAGAACTCGCTTGGTAGTTTGTAAAATGAAAGGAAGCAGACCCCAGAGTCTCACGCAGTCCTCACATAGCTTTAAAATATATGCATTCCTTTGAGATTTGTTCTGGGGATATTGTAGGATGGCACTCTCGGAAGTTACAGAAGAACTGAGCTGGCTGAGCTCATAGGGAAAGAAAGGAATCAGAACAGAAAGGGTAAGTTAGGCCTTGTAGTAATTGCTACAAAGTATGGAGTTTCAAATGTATAATGTATGTGTCTCTATTTTAAACTATGTCTGAGATAGTTAAAAAAAATAAATTGCAGTTTCCATTTTGCATGAAATGTTTACATTTTAAAACTTTTCTTTCCCCACTTCCAGGGAACATGTTTTCTAGAATTCCTTAAAAAATGGAAAAATGAAAAAACAAAATTCTGATGATATTTTAAATTCCATTTTGGAGGTTTGAAGCTTTATTAAAAATGTATTGTTTATTTTTGAATTTTAACATTATTCCAGAACATAATAAGCCCCATAGCTCATATGTCACATTTTATTTTTAAAATTTTTAATGCAGTTTCTGCTTGATAAAGATCAAAATAGCCTCTCTTTAGTTAAAATATTTCTTCCTATTGCTGTATTGAAACAACCTGATACTTTGATATATTGTGATCTACTGCTACTGTCACAAAATAATCTAAAAAGAATAAAGTTCAAATAAACTTAGGATGCTTTAAAATCAGAAACCAAAATGTTTGGGTTTTTTTTAGTGGAAACATTTTTCTTGAGAAACGTTTTGAGAAAAAAACTCTGACCACTTTTATTCTGAAACGAATGAATCCCAAACTGCTAATCTCTTTTGTTTTCAATTTTGTTAGCCCGTGATCTGTCTGTAACATCTGAAACAGGAAAACAGTTTTTAGTTACTATCTTAATAATTTAAAAAGCATAACTGTTAAAAATGAACTGTAGATTGCAGCTCCTTAGTTTTATAGCAGAGCAGTGGAAACTGTTACACTCTCCCAGTGGCAATGAACATATTTCAAACAAAGATGTAGAGCATTTTTCAGTGTTTACTATACATAAAAGGCTGTAGAAACATTTCCATACATTACTGTTGAGCCAAATTAAGGTAGCTCATGGTGGGTTTCATAGAGTTTTCTTTTGTTATTTGTGTTAGAACTGTTTGTATGTATTTTTGGCAACAAGGAGACATGTCCTAGTATTAGCAAAAGCATAGATAAAATAATTTGTTTAGATCCCTTGCTTTATTGTAGGCTTTAATATTAATGAGACATCTGTTAGTTTGGAAATCACTGTTTGGCTTTCAGGTAGAAATGCATTCTTGGCTTTGTAATTATATAATTGAGATATTTCTTAATGAGACAACTGAGTGTGGATACCGTTCTGTCTCCTGTGTAGTTAAAAGGAAGCCCTTTCCCCAGAGACTTGTCATCTGATGCCTTTAGCCACCAGTTGGCTCTGTAATGGCAAACTTCTTGGCCAGTGGGATGATTTAAATGAATGAAACTTTGCACATTCATAAATGCTGGGAAGAATCAGGGCATAAATCAGGTATTAATCTGAAATAATGTTTACAGCAAGGAAGAAATATGATCCTGTGATTAAGGTATTAGACTGAGACTGAAGACACTTGGGTTTTCCTCTGTACTCTGCTATCAGTTTGAGTTTGACCTTGGGCAAATCTCTGTGCCTCAGAAGCCTGTCTGTAAAAAAGGCCAACTTCCCAACCTCGCAGTAATGTTACGAGAATAAATGTGTTGTAAATGGTGGAGCTCCAAGATCCTGTGGTAATGGAGACCATAGAGTTAACATTAATTGCAAAGATCATCAGGAAAGTAGGACAGTCATTATAGTGAAGGACACTGTGACTTGCTCAGCTCCGGTCATTGGTGACATAGAATCTTCCATGTGGGAATGAAGTATTTTTTTTTGCCTTTACTGTTCTTAATTTAACTTACGATTAGCCATCCCAGTACCATGATACAGAGCACAGTAAACACACTGGATATAGATACCCAATGAAAAGCAAATTATGCTTTCTTCAGTTTTATATAGGAAGTTAGAATTTTACTGTAAAGTATATAGAAAAAGCAGGATAAATCACCACTCTTTTTTTTTTAATTATTATTTTTCCCTGCATTGTGCTGCCTGTGCCTGAAATTAGTTGGCCCAGTGCATAGCTGACTTACGAAGCAGCAGAGCACAAAATCCCTCCTTTGCTGTGCTGTCTAAAAAACAATTTGGCCACAAGCACCCTATGTGTGTCATTGTTTCCTTGTATTACTCATCTGCCTATATTCACCCATTGTTTCTTGTCTTATATGAAATTATAAGATTTTTGGGAAAGAGAACATTGTTATTGTGTTTGCACAGAATCTAGCATGTGGGGGGTTTATTTCCAAGAAAGAAGCTCCCAGGGTTACTGGCAATCTAGATAATAATAAATGCCACTGCTTTTTCTGTCCGGTAGTACAAGGGATAAGTTTTGGTTCATGGGTTCTAGGCACTCCTTACATGCTTTATCTTTTCATAAGGTATTTTTAGGCCTTTCTGGATTTGTAACACATAGGATTGGAAGTTTGGTCCCTTGCTATCGCAGGCAATTACGTCATATAATCCCTTTCATAAACTGTTCACGTGCCAGTTCTCAGCAGTAGTTAATACAATAAATGAGACTCGTTTTAGTTGTTTCTAGAGAGACCCAGCATGATTTTGCAACATCAAACATCAGAATGGTGAGACAATCCATTAAATCAGACTCACAGCAGTAACTCAAAGCCAGTGTGTTAAATAAACAAACAAACAAACAAATAAATAAAACTGAAAAAGAAATGATGGAATGAGCAGAAGAATAGGGAAAACATTTGCACTGTTAATGTTGGGGTTTTTTGGAAGAGGGAGAATTTAAGTCCTTTTTTGAATGTTACCTGTGTTAAAATGCAGTGCGTTCCTGGGGCCCAAAGACCTTTTCCCATATAAAGAATATAAAGATAAGTTTGGGAAGTCAAACAAGCGAAAAGGATTTAATGAAGGCCTGTGGGAAATAGAAAACAACCCTGGAGTAAAGTTTACTGGCTATCAGGTAAATGACTTTCACTTCTGTTCCTCCTTATCTTTCTTGTTTTCTTCTTTGAAGACTTCTTGTCAATGTAAACATTGTATGAATGATGTGGAAGGTCCTGGTTTTGGTGGAGCTAGAAAGATTCACAGCTTTTGTAATTGTGTAATGTAAAGACAACTGTGGTCTTGCACTCTGTGACAAATTGAACTTTAATCATACCGCAGAGCCCTTTGCTTTCTGTGATATTCTGGGGTGGTGAAGTGGAAAATTCTGCAGCAGATTTAGTTGAATTAAAAATGGAAGGTTTTATTTACTCCAGTATAAACATGAATAATTTCTGACTTCTTCTTTCTGTTGTTTATTTTCATATCAGGTTCAGTGTATTTTACACAGACCTTAAGGTCACCACACTTTTGATTTTTACATTGGAAATGTGTAACACGCAGCACACCACTGCCAAAGTTGTGAGGGGTGAGAAAGTGGAGGTTTAAGCTGCTGTTACAAGATAGTAGCTGCTGTACAACAGCTCTCCCTGTTGGATGTCCGGAGCAAAAAGTCAGTGAAGCTGGAGGGGGAGAAGAGTAGTTGGCGGGCTGTATAAAACCAAAGAACTTTTCTCATTAAAAAAATGTGGTCCTTTGAAGGCAGAAATCACCTCCAAAAGAAGGCAAACACCTATTACATTATTAGCACAAAACCTTACAAACCAGAGATATGGACCACCTGCAGACAAGCTGCTGCCCCTCTCAGTTCCTGTTTCACATTTTCAGCCCTACAGATGTTTTGCATACGCTTGGGGATTTAAAAAAATCTACTGAATAGTCTGTGGGAGATAGACTGTCAAAGAGCTCTCAGCCTTCTGGTCAGCATTTGCTTTTTCCTAACTCAGAGATCTTGCCCTTTGGGGCGTTTGGTAACAGCCATCTTCTCTCCTGAATAAGTCTCCTATTGCAGCCAAAGTCTAAAAGTTTCCATAGTTTTGCCCAAAGTAGAACATGCCAGGTCCCTCCACTGAGCAACCCTTAGTTCTCCGGCAAATGCATTTTTGTTATTGGATTTTCTGTTTCTGTGTAAACCCTTCAGAACACGCTATCCCAGATCCTGCATCTGATAACTGTTTTCAAGTGGTGACTGAGAAAATTGCCTTTGCAGCCCTTTTTCTTGATAATTGCAAGAATAACCTGAGCTCTTCCTGACTATAGCGATTAAAGCATAAGCGGTCTGTTACCAGTATTTCTGTCTTCAATACAGAACAAAAATTAAGTAATAGATTTTAGTGATATTTTTGTTGTTTATGTTATTATTGTTATTGTTATTGTAAAGGCAATTCAGCAACAGAGCTCATCAGAAACTGAAGGAGAAGGAGGAAATACAGCAGATGCCAGCAGTGAGGAGGAAGGTGATCGGGTAGAAGAGGATGGAAAAGGAAAAAGAAAGAATGAAAAAGCAGGCTCAAAACGGAAAAAATCCTACACTTCAAAGGTTATCTTCTGAGTTCTTCCATTGTTACCCATGTGCATTTATAACTAGAATACTGTCGACTTCATGGCAACCTATTCTTTCTTCTTCAGCGTTTTGAAACCAGTACCATAATGATGTTGTTCGAACAGGCAACAAATGTTGCTTTTGTAGACAGCCTTGGTGAGACAGCAGTTGAAATACTCTGCCCTGTTCTAGTGCCCACACTTTGAGAAGGAGGTGAAAGTATGGGAAGGAGTTCAGAAGGGCTGGAAAGAACATCCATGCAAAGATGGATTGATAGGTTTGATCATCTTAGAAGGTATTTCCCCATGAAGAGCAAAAAAAAGCCTTAGGATTGTGCTTCCTGGGAGACATGAGTTCAGGTTTGTTTCCTGTCTGGGAGAATTCAAGCTTCCCTCTCCTGTCTCTAGTGTGAGTGCCCCAGATACCATGCTAAAAGGTACGGTAGGGTCAGATGTGCTCAGCTGCTCCTGCTGTAGCTGAGTGTAAAATACTTCAGTACAGGATACAGAATGGGAGGGAGGAAGAACTAATTCATTAAGCAGGGAGTAGGGCACTCAATTTGTAGATGAAAGACCTTCATTGTAGTACCTACCTGACCTGTTAATATCTAAGTAACAGCGTAGATGAGGAAGCTAAGAGTAGTGCGTCTCAGACTGCCTCATAATGGCTGGTGAACGTAATCACCTGCATAGTGACAACTTTGGGTTCAGATACACTTCTCCACTTGTCACCTGGGTGAAAGGGAGCAACATTAATAGTCACTTCTTCCAGTTCTGTGTGTGCCTCCAGGTCTGTACTTTGCTTAAAAAATTGTGGAAAGTGTGGCAAAGTCATGTTCATTCACATTCATGTTATTCTTCTCTGAAAGTGAAAACTAAATGAAATGAAAAGAAGCAAGCAAACAATCTGATCCAGGCTTAATTTGGGAGACAGTGGGAGTTTTTGTGGTTCATCCACTGAACAAAATGTATTAAGTAATTTCACCCCCTTTGTGTGTTTTACATTAGAAATTCAGGTCTGGTCTACCATCTTCTTTCCAGAAGACTCTGGGCAAACAGAGGATTAGGAAAATGGTGGCTTAATGCCACAATTTATCCTTTTGTACTGTAGAATTGCATAACGTAAAGGGAGCAGAAAAGATGTATTGGTTCCACATGGCTTTAATGTTAATATATTAAAGCTGACAGCACTAAAAAAAGTATGGAAAGCAGCTCTGCTAATGTTATTCTCGTTTTACATCTCTGTGTTTAATCAAAACTTTTGTCAAGCTGGCACCATCTGTTTCATTAACTAGCAAAACCTACAGGTGACCCAACACTAATACCCATCTCCTATTACTGTGTCTGTCTTGCAGTCAGTTGTGCTGCCAACTTGTGTTGAACACAGAATTTCTCCTTTTGCTTCATTGATGGCAGTTAACTCCCACTACTTCACCTGAAAAACTCTTTTCACCCCACATATCCTCCCCAATATTCACCTTGAGCAGGGAACCACATGATCAGACAGCATTCCACATATATTTCAGAAGTGTCTTTCTATGACTGAAGCTCAGTTTTTACTTTTTAACTTTGTTTTTGATCATTTTAGAAATCCTCCAAGCAGTCACGGAAATCTCCTGGAGATGAAGATGATAAGGACTGCAAAGAGGAAGAAAATAAGAGCAGCTCTGATGCTGGGGACGCAGGCAATGACACAAGAAACACTTCTTCAGATTTGCAGAAAACCAGTGAAGGGGTAATCTTCTGTTAATATAATTCACTTTCCATGCAGTTTGCTACTGGGGGGCTTTGGAGCTAGGGGTGAAATGCATTGCATTGCAGTGACCTGTGCATACCACGTGCAATCTTTTTATGCTGCATTTCAGTGCTCAGAATGTGTCTAGAACAGAAACATGGGCCTGGGCCCTGCACTGGTACAAATTTTGCTCTAGAGAAACAACTGAATGAGAAAAGATACTATAAGCATTATTTTTGTTCCAACACTTGCGTGGTTGTCAGCTGAGAGGAACTACTGAAAACCATGCGCTGGAATGATGCAAAATTGATGTGAGAGCAGAATCAGACTGTTTGTGTAATGCATTTTGGCTCACTAAACAGTGAGAGCCTGCTTATCCTTTCACAGTTGTTTAAAATTTGTGCAGTCCCACTGACTTCTTTGGAGTTCATGAGGGTTCATGTGCACTTTACAGACTCTGCATATTGCGGGTTTTAGGGCAGATCCTGCTTGGGATATGACCTTCCAAGGAGGGGATATACAGTCTGCTGCAGAGCAGGTTCATATGATCTCCTTGTATGTTTGTGTCAGTTGTGTGTTCATATCAATATTATTTTGTTGTGACCACAACAACAGAAAGGAAGGCTGCTCAGCAGGGGAATCGGCATGGGAATTGGTTAATCGTCAGCCACCTTTAACAACCACTACTATTTCTGAGCCTTTGGAGCAGCACGAGCCTCCCCGCTCCAGCACTTACAGCTCCAGCTCAGAACCAGTTCTTGTGTGGTTCCCATGCCAAGGCTCTGCCATGTGGCCAGCAGCCAGGCCAGGCTGTCACAGGAGCTGCTGAGTGACACGAATCCCCAGGTGTGAGAGGAAGCCAGCCAGCACAGTCTCTCATCTGACATTGCCGAGGTGCCTTAGCACCCAGCTGCGTGCTCAGCCTCAACCCTTTCTCACAAAACACCACCTCTGGGGAGCTGCTGTCATCTCACGCTTAAAGACTTCTCCCAGAGCTTCTTTTCCCCTCGTCTCTCTGTGGTACAGTGTATGTGTTTTGTGGCTCTTTGCCTTATAAAGACTTTGATATGTGGCTCGTGGGGTCAGGAAGATAATGTGCCCTGACCTCCTCCCATTCACTCTGAACAAGCAGCTGGCTTCAGCCAGAGACTGACACAAGGAGACACGCCTTCCCAGCACCTCACCCACCTAGTTTGAGTCTGGGGCTGATGAGTGTGCATGTGTTGCCCGTGTTCTGGCTAATGAACCCTGTGACACTTTCATATCTTCAAATAGGTATTTGAGTGAGAAAACTGGCCATAAGGTCCATCTGAGGTGGCAAGAGGTTCAGGAGGGCAGTGACAGGGGATGTCTGTGAACTTCAGGCATGTTCTCCATGTAAGGACCAAATGCTTACTGAGTTAGGTCAGTCGCAGATTAAGTGGCTAAAAAGTCACATAGGATGTTGGCTTTGTGGCTGGTGACATTCATATAGCTCTTCCTTCTGTATGTGACATGCTTATAATCACTGGGAGGTAGAGTCCAGCATGCTAGAACGTCATGGTGCTCTGCAGCGTTTTCAGGATTGCAGATATTTCAGCCACTGTGCTGAAATACCATCAACAGTCTCTGTGTCCTTCCTGCCAGCACCAACTCCACAGAAATACCATCAACATTGTCGTACCCATGTGAGGAGTTGGCTCTGCTCTGACTTCTGCAACCCCAGCACTTGGACTTGACCTCACACTTGAACGACCAGTCTTTAACTAGATCTTGGATGCTTTTAACATTATGGGAAAGGTGGAGTTTTAGTAGCATGTACTAAAGAGGGATGGAGAGATGGTTTTAAGGGCAGCTTATGATAAAAGCACTGATAAGTTTGGACAAATTCACACCCTGATCCAGATATTTCACTTAGATATTTCACTTCGGGCTTTTCTGCCGCAGAATCAGCATTTCACATGTAAATCCTCTTCAGTGTTTCTTTTGACTTTGTCAGTAGTGCAATTCTCTTTTAGGACCAGGAGGGGACACTCCATCTCCTCGCGTCCTCAAAGCCAGACCAGGTGTCTTTTTAGAGGGTATGCCTTCATCAGACACAAGGCACTCAGGGAAAGAGCAATCAGATTTTTTTTTCAGTTGGTGTTAACCAGCGACTCACACAGCGTGTGTCTAGATTGACCTCCTGGGGTACAGGGCCGGCTGTCCTGCAGCCATGTTCTGCTGGACATCCAGACTGAGTCTGCTGGAGGGTGTTGAGCTCCTCCAGCCCATGCACTTGGACTCCTCTTCTATAGAAAGGAGGGTCGAAAAAGACCAACACGTGCCTGCAGAGTTGGGATGTGGTCCTCTTGTTCACACGCGTGAATTCAGAAGAATGTCTAGGTCTGCTAAAAGACACCATCATAGATGAGATTATGGTCTCTTTAAAATCATTTAGCTTGCGAGAAGAGCATTGGACCAACAACACACAGTCTGAAGAAGATGGGCATCTTCCTCCTCGGTGTGCAGCACAGGAGCTGCGTACCCACCGCTTCGCCTTCCTGCGAGGCCGGCCAAGCTCAGGACGGTTGTCTGGCCATGAGATGGCGCCAGGAGCATACCAAAATGAACACTGGGTGCAAACCTGCTCCCTCCCCCAAAGGTAGGGTGCTGAGGGCTGCATGAGACTCACACCAGAAAAGAGTTTGTTTCAAAATAACTTGTAGAAAGGTACCACGAAGGCAAAGAGACAAGGAAAACAAGAGTTCAGAGCCCTGATCTCAAGAATAGGAATGTTTCAGCTGGTTTTGCCACTGTGACTGGCTGCTTAAAAGATGCCTGGTAGTGGAGGCTGGGAAGGGCTGTGGAAGGCAGGTGGGCAGAAGGCTGCGGGCTCAGCTACGCTGCTTGTAGTGCTCCCCATGGGCTGCG
The DNA here is from genome assembly GCA_013401315.1 of Balaeniceps rex. NCBI lineage: Eukaryota > Metazoa > Chordata > Aves > Pelecaniformes > Balaenicipitidae > Balaeniceps > Balaeniceps rex. The sequence continues at coordinate 275,571 of VYZW01059644.1, read as the reverse complement.
TCCTGGAGAGCCTTTGGCTCCTGTGCTCCGCACCTCCCAGGTCTCTGACCATGCAAGAGTTGTGTAAAGGACACAAGCAGTTTTTCTCTTAATAATACTACTAATAATGAGATAGTGATTATGTTTTATAATGCCTGGACTGCAGGCTGGAGACACATCTCCCCTCTTCAGACCAGAGGGAACCTTGCGTTTTAATCACACTCTTACCCTCAGCATTATGGGCATCTTCTTGAAGGGTTAACAGCTGAAGTCAAATGATTGCAGGAGTGTCTTCACATATATTTTTTAATGAAATTTCTAACCTCCAGGTGGTAGAGGAAAGCTTGAAAATGTGAAGTGATGGCTTCCTAAAGACTCAAAACCCAGAGCAAATAAAAGTACTTCCAAAGCTATAATATTTTCTCAGCCAATTTCATACTGTTCAAGGGCTCAACTTGTGATTTGGTTTTTTTTTATACCTGGGGTTGACAAAGCTGCTTTCTTTTCTTATCTGCATTCCTTAGTTTCTCGACTATTCTTGAGGACTACAGGCACTCTCAACAGAAGAGACATTAGCTTGCTCAGACTCAGCTACAGTTTATAATTGTGTCCTGCCACTACCTGTTCCTCAAGCTCTTTCCCTCACTGCTGTTGTTTGGCTGATTCCTTCCCCAGAAAGATGCAGAGCCTGCACCTCAGGGTTTTATTATCTAATATTAATTAACTAATAATATATTAGCTAAGACAGTCCATCCCAGAGTTTGCTCGTCAAGAGTCACAGGCCCCCCATGACAGCCCTCTGCTGTTAAATACTAAATTGTTTTGGCTTTCTCAAAATACCACATAAACAGAATATTCCAGGGGAAAGGTATTCATGGCTCTGTGTTGTTTACTTTCTATCGTACAAAATTAGCTCATAAATCAGTGAATTCATGGCAGCAGACTTACATTCCACATTTAAATCTCCAGTGACGTGTGTGTTTAGTTCTTGGCTGGCATAACTCCGAATCTTTATAACTGAACACCTAAGTTGCTTTTTACTTTTACTCTCTGGATACCCATAATGTCGTTTGAAAGCTGGCTGTAGTCCCTGCCCTATTAGAGAGTATTTGAATGTTAAGGTCAGTGCTCAGGGTATGTGGCAAGTTTTTCTTTTGGTATTCATTATTTTAGTTACAGTCCGGACATCGTGTTGGTAAATGAGGTGTTCTCTTTGTGTAAGGATGCATGTGGTTGCCTTTCAGAAGGTGAATGATTTTACAGAGTCTTTGAAAAATAATAGTTTTGTTGAAAATGAAATACATTTTTTTTGCTCCTGGTACGGCCTGAATATTAAAGTGGGGTAAAGGACTGTGATCTTTTTACTCACACTGACAATCAGTTACTAACATGGGAGCCAGTGGATCTATTTGTGGAGGCGACTGCTTGCCAGCATGAATAAGGGGATCAAAATCTGGTCCAAAATTACTGCCATCTGATACTATTGCAATTGGGAGAACATATTTAAAACACCCTGTGTCCAGGACATATTTTTTGTTGTGATGTTCTTGTGGGGTAGCAACAATTCCAGTTACTGCTGTGAAAGACAAGTGTTACGGCCAAACTGGCCACAGAAACACAGGTTCATTGTGTCCTTCCGATGTGGTTTTGAGATGTTTGGTTCCTTTGCTCTTCCTTCTTTACTTCTCAAGAATAACATTGGTTATGCTGCATAACAGGTTTGGGGTTTTATCAACATCAAAGATGTAGCATTTAGGGCTCTATTCAATGTAAAAGCATTTATGTGGGCGTTTTTCCAGAAAATGAAAACAGAGTATGTATTTCTGTCTGACTTTTTCCCAGCAATTTGAGGTAAGTTAAAATCTACCCCTCCAAAAAGATAACATTTGTAAAAATGTGTTTAACTATTGCACAGTAAAAATTTCTATGTAAAAATCAGATAGTGGCATACTCTCTGGTGTAGAGAGGTGTGTTTTCTGCTGCCTTCATATAGCTCAGGAGAGGAGCACTGCTAAATAAGGCAATGGGGCATAACTCAGGAGAAACATAAATGTCTGAATGCAAGCTGAGATTAAAGCAGCCGGTATAGATGAAATACACTCTTTGCGTCTCTGTGTACATTGAATCCTGTAACCATTTTGTCCTCAAACCAACATGGAATAACAATGATCGTACAAGCAAGTAAATAATTATCCTTCTGCCCATCCAGCAAGAGCTTTTAAAGCACAGGATGGCTGAGTCAGTTGCCAGACACTGTTGAGGAAGGAATTTTCAGTGCCAGAAAAAACAAGGCAATTTGTGGATTTAGTTTTATTCCCTGCTCTCTGTGTTCTCTGTCCTTCAATTTTATTGATGACTGAAAATTTTCACTCGAATTAGTCAAGATTCCGTGCTGTTTCTTTTGTGTGCAGTAGCGTTGGTCAGTGCAGCACACGTTGTACCTTATCTCACAGTAAAGCTGAGAGGCTTGTTCAAACAAAGATGATGCAAGTTGATCTGTTTCTGAAGAGACATGAAACCATGGAGACCATGGAAACTGCTCAGCTCTGCTGCATCCTTGTTCAGCGGCTGCGGCGGTAGCCTGGCAGCACGTGCTGCCTGGGTAGGGGAAGGAGCCGAGGTCCCTGTGCAGCCCCACTGGCCCCGGGGCCTGCCTGCATGGGGGGAGAAGAGAACTGCTGACTTCTGGGGCACCTGGGAGCATGCCTGGGAGACAAAATATGTGTTGTGCTGGAAGACGGTACTGGAAACTGTGAAAATCCTAGAGGATGATTTGCATACCTGCCTCTTTGTTGTCCCTCATGTGCCACGCTGCGGCCCAACGGACCTATCTGTGAGACAGTGGGGAGTGGGAGTATTAATATTCCCAGCGCCCCAGCTGAGAATGGTGCCTACCCAATCTTCTGGCCTTAGCCCAGAGGGGAATTGCGTTAATAAGTGCAAAGGTTTCATACCCCGAAAGGACAGCTTTCCTTACTGGATCTGAGGGCAATACCATAGGGACTGACTGTTTCACCACCCATCCCGCCTATCAGTGCTGGGTAGCAGCTGTCATAAAGAACTTCAGCAGAAGGCATGGTTTGATTGACTGTAGTTGTTTTAATGGTTGTCTGCACTCCCTCTGAAGGGAAAGAAACGGCAGCGAACCCCTCCAAGCCACATCTCCAAAGCATCTGTAAGTATAATCTCCTTAGCTCTTAAACAGGAGAGAGGTCAATGGAAGCGCGGTGCTCTGGATGAGCAGTGCATTGTTACACCTTTTGGGGGGAGGCAGGGCTCAGGCAGTTCCTGTAAGCCGTCATTACATGCATGAGCATTTTATAATAACCCCTTATCATGTGTCATTAGTCAGGATGTACCAGGACCTCCCACACGGAAAGTGCAGGTTTCCATTACTTACTGTTTGCAAACCCCTTGTCATAGGAGAGAAGAACCACGCTGAACAAACACAGCCCTTAGTTCAGAGGTGCAGCAAGCAGATTGGGATCCCAGGCTGCTAAGTGGGCACTTGTACGCTCTTATCCTCTTGGATAGAGGAGCACAGTCCGCTATAGCCATGGCATCACACACAGCAGCTGTGATGGGCCAGAGGCAGAGAGAGCTTAGGCAGCAAACTGCTAGTGCAGGGATGTTAAAATGTCTTTTCATATTCTCCTCCAGACCCTGTGTAAAATGAAAATTCCATCATCCCCTGTGGATTTAACCTGTACCCCCCACTTATTCCTTGATGTTGATTTTTTTCCTTGGATGATCACACCAAATACGGTACTAATTCTTTCATGCTGCTTGTGTGTTGTGTTTCTTTCCATCCATCAGGGTGTGGGTGGACAAGCATTCACGCTCTGAATTCTTTATAAAGGAGAAGGGACATCTTGCTCAGGGTTAGGTAGTCGTGTAGTGTTGCACGTCTTCATGTTGGACAAAAGTACTTTGTCCCTGTGCCTGTAGGTGAGTTTTGCTATCTCTGTTTAATACGAAGAAACCGAGACTTGGAGACGCTTGCCATGATCACATGAGGACAGCCCGATCGTGTTCCCAGTAATGCCAGTGGAAGCAAGAGCTGACCTTGACTCAGTCATGAAGTGGGAGTTTCTTCCTTTTCTGTCATCACCTTACAGTGAACTCCAAGCCAAACTGTTTCCTTTTCAGAAGCAACACTCAGATACGTTAGCTATGAAAACTGTTTATCTTTCTTCATCCTTGCTAAGTGTTCCTTTGTTTGAACAGAAGGGTGTTTTCATCGCAAGGCATTCAGGAACACAGCAGTGCCTGAGGTTTGAATGAAGCCTATCAGTGATTTAGGGTAGTGGAAAAATGCAAAATTCGGTTGTGTGTGAAGTACACTACAAGATTCATAATTAAGTGATTGGGGGAAACAAAAAACAACCCACATACATGACTCGAGCTGCTTATTTGAATAAAGCCCTAAATGTTTACTTTTAAACTGTATTCTTTAATATTTTGTAGTGGTATGTCTAGTTGATGTAACGTAAGCAGTTTTCTCTAGAAAAAAATTTCTGTTCAAACAGACCAGGTGGTTACTTGTACCTGTGACTTTGAAGTGTGGGAATACAGCATTAATTATATCAAGTGTGTTGCAGCATGCTCTTTCTTACATTAAATGTGATTCTTTTTTTTTCTCTTTCAGACTTAACCAACATAATGACTGCTGAATATTAAGGGAAAACACAAGAAGGTTACATGTTTGGTTGTCTAATATGGATTTGATATGAGTCACCACATCTGTTCATTAGTATCATCAACAGCATCCCAGTTTGTATGCACATTATTCACATTCCTATCTGTTGTGTTTGCAGAAATGACATTTTACCCTTTTTTCTAAGGGTTACTTTTTGATTTTCATATTATTTGGTTGCATGAAGTTGCCCTTTACCAGTGGCTGAGGTTTATGAAGATACCGCGTACTTGAACATGTTTTAGATTCCTTTTCTAGATAGAAAAGGTGTAACTCCAAATCATTCTAAATCAGCATTTTTTTAAAAACAACTAAATCTTAGAAATGAGTCCCCTCCATACAATACTACAATATCTTCCACGTACAAACATAATTTTAAATTTCCCTATATCCATACTTTCTTGATTTTTTGATCAGTTTACAACATAAAAGAAAAATTCTTCTTCAGTTGAGATCACCGCCAAGTTCAATAATGTAATAAAATACCTTTCCTTATTAGAAGTACCTAGCTAGTTATACTCTTAATACTTCTCAAAATCATGATGTAATGTACACTATCTGACTTAGTTCCTATATGTGGAGTTAGTGAAAGTCTTTTTGTGTTTCTTTAGATTAATACAAGGATTTTTTCCAATGCCAACACAATTTGAAATCATTCATTTGGATGCTTTCCATTTTTAAGCTTACTGTGATATAGAACCCTATGGGAAACCAAAAGAAAACATCAATTTTAAACAACGAAAGGCTTAAAAAAGGATGCTGTCATTCTGGCTTTTTTTTCCTTTTGGAAATAGAACTAGACTAGTAAGTAAGCATTCCAGATCCATTATTCTGTGTACATTATTGTTGCTATTGTGATAATAGAGATTTTTATTTATTTTTATGCCAGCTTTTATTGTGAAAACATATTTAGTCTGGTTTTATCAATCCTTGTTATGCTTGTCCTTGGAACATCTTTTGCGTATTCAAGGTTTGTAGTTGACGAGTTTACTGTAAAAAACTAAAAAAAAACACAACAAAAAAACAAAAAACAAAACAAAAAGAAAACAAAAAAATGTATTGTTTTTACAGAATAAATTTATTGGAATGTGTATTGGGAGTAAGGTTTGAGGTTGTAAGCAACTAAGTTAGCGTCATATTTGGCTTCATACGTGTAATAATGTGAGGTATTAATGTAAGTCAAGTATTAAAGCAAAACATTCTGTTAACATGAGTTGACCATAATAGATACAAGTGCAGGTGAGATCTTTATTTTTTCTGTACTTTGCCTTTTCTGGGTAACAGGAGGTTATTAAATTCACCTTGAATGTACTCAGAGTTTCTTTAAAAACATTAGCAGTAACATCGGAGGCTCCAACGCCTGTTTGTGAGCCAGCATGTCCTATTACAGCCCTGGGTTTGTTTTCCTGGGAGGACACACTGGGATGGAGCTGTCCTGAATTCTAGCGTACATGGAGGGAGCCCGCACCAGGGAGGCTGGGTGCTGGAGGAAACGATTGCTAAGTCCCGTTTTGCCAAGAAGCATTGACTGAGATGTGTTGTGGTTCTTTTGGGCCTGCCCCTTTGGCTGGAGGTATAAAACCGTGGGTTCTCTCTTCTGAGCACTGCTGTGAACTACACCTCAGTGTTCAGCGGGAGAGGGTTAAAGCACCAATTTCTTGCTGCTCTGAAAGTCCCCTTGTGCAGGGTGCAACACGCATGCGCATGAGCTGATGCTTTCTTGTTACTGATTAGGTTTAAAAAGAAAATTAAAATTCTCTAAATCAAAACAGCCAAAAGTCAACATCCCAAAATAAAGTGTTTCCAGTTAAAATGTATCAGCTAATTTCATCTGTGAGAAAGGCACTAAATGTACTGCTTTTAGTGTAAATACATGCAGAAGTCATAGAAATAGTTGTAATTGCAAACAGAAGCATCAACTACACAAACCGAGGTCGCTGTATTTACTGCTACTTGTTTATGACCCAACAGCATTAGCAAAAGTAGCTGCAGAGAAGAACGTGGCCAAAGACCCCTCCTCTCTGAAAATGCGTGCTGCGGTGTAAGGCCTGATTGTTCAAGGTAATGAGCCCTCCGTGCCCAGCTCAGAAGTGCTAGTAAGCACATGCTTAACTTCAAGCAGATGGGCAGTCCTTGCAGAAGTGAATCCTTAAAAGAATTAACAAAACTATATGATTTGCTTATCATATATGGAGTCTTACCGTAAGAGTTGATTTCTTCTTAAAAGATTTCTTGGGATTTTTAACAAGGCTGACCCACGAGACATACTTTTTGACAAATAAAACATGTGCATGTGACAGAGTTATGTATGTTAATTTTTCACACTTCAAAATATTGACCTTCACGTTCTACAGTAGCTCTGTGTAAGGATTGCTAGCACTGATATTCTTCAGTGTGCGCAGGCTAAACACTGACATCATTATTATTATTTAACTTCATGCAGTATTTCTAAAACTGTCAAAGCAGCTTACTTAAAAATAGCTATGCGAACTAGCAACTCCACTGCAGCACAAAGTCAAAATGTTGAGAAGTGGTACTGAAGGCAGTTGTCTTTATTTTCCCTTTTTGAGTAGGATAAACAAAACAGACCGTGCAACTTTACACAGTTGTGCAATTTTACACATCTTACACGCTTCATTTGGGTTCCATTTGAGCAGCTCAATTACACCCCAACCCAATTATATACATAGCCAAAAAGAGGAGCTGAAAACAGTTGTGCTATTCTGTTTTTTCTTCTTGTTTTGTTTTCATAAAAAACTCTGGCTTGTTGACACACCTGTACGCCAACAGCTGGGGAAGAATCCCATACATTATGTTCAATATCAGAAAAAACTGTTTTGCTTCTTCAGGGACTCTGTAGATGTAAGGAGTTCGAGCATGAAGAGAAGCACCAATATGGGAAAATTGAGCCTGTGGTGTGTATATAACGTATATATTAAAAAAAGGTAAAGTTGATGTATATTTTGGAAAGACAGCATAATCTGCATGCAGGTATGCATCTCCAGTGACATTTTCCAAGCTAGCCATTTAATTCCAGAATTATCCATTATACTTTTTGCACAGCGGTATAAAAATACAGTCTAAACTAAGGTCACTAATATCTCGGTATAAGAGGCATAAGAGGAACTGTCAGTACCGTGGCGGGAGGTTTATTTTATGCACATGGTGGCACCGATCTTTACATCAGGTATAGGATTTCACCCTTGGCTTATAGGTGATGATTCATGCAGCAGGGTCCATGCTCCTTCCCCAGCTAAATGGCCACTGGAGTGTGCATCGCTGTGGAGATCTGTACCCCTAAGCCTCAGCCCAGTAGTGGGGGTGGGACTGGCACCCACGTACCGAGGGACATTGTGTTTGGCATCAAGGGGAAGCAGACAGACACTCACTCTGGATAAAGTTAGAAAATAAAATCTTGGAAGCTATGTTAGTTCTGGTTTTGTTTGGGGTTTTTTTTAATCTTAAACCCAGTCTTCCAGATTCTGATCCCAGAACTGCTGATGATTTCAGAAAACATCTGCAGTATTTGGCTTTTGGGCTGGGGGTGGTTCTGAAGTATAGGTTAAGTTTACAGTGAAGGTTATGTGCAAAGACAAGCTTGCTGGGCTGAAGCATATTTTTAGCATAAACAAACATTTAAAGATAGAAGCGTCAGGATAGTTGCTGTCTTTTGTCTCCATCTGTTACCTGCTATTTCCAGCCACAGCTCATTCACATTAACTATTGTGCGTCCAATTTTTTTTTATTATTTAGTTAGTTAGCAGTGGAGGAGATCTGAGAAGATAAACATCAATTTGATCTTAAGCAGAGCAGGAGAAAGGGACACCAGGATTTTCGTAATGCAGAAGAGTATACTATGGCCAAATCACGTCCTCTGTTCTGGCTTCAGCAGGAGTTATTTTGGACTCACAAAGAATACAGTTCACGGTTAGCGAAGCAGAAAATGAAATACAGTGCGGGTGTTTTAATACACACCCCTCTAGCAAAAGCTTAGGCTGAGACCATACATCAAAACAGGAAAGGAAATGAGTTTTCAGGTGATTCTAACCACCTCCACTGAACAGGGAGAACTGATCTAGCAAACCTGAGTCAGGAAATGGCGTAATCAAAGAAATCAAATACACACTTCAGCAGAGTGCCACTTAGCATGTTTCTGTAAATAGCTATTACACAGTAAACAGATGTTCAGGGGCACGCTATCAGCAGCCTTTTTATATCAGCCTCATAATTCAGTCTGTCTCTTGCAGCCTGTTTGTTCTCACCTGTCTCAGGCAGGAACTGCCTGTGGCACCTGGGTGCTCTTGCTCAGGTCCCTGCTACCTTTCCTTGCCTCCGGAGCCATCTCAGCCCAGGCAGCCAGCGCATGAGTGCTCAGCAGCAAAGGCCTCTTGTTACACGAGGCAGCAGTTTCCCAAGCAGGTAGCCAGCCACCATCGGGCTTCAGGTAGGAGGTTTGGGGCTGTCTGATGTTTCCCTAGGCACTAACAGCCTCCTGGTAGTATTTTAGAGCCTCTTCTGGGGTGAACAAGATGCTAAGCTGTGTACTTCTCTGTGGAGGATTGCAAGGCCTGCCTGTCTCCATGAGTGGCCAGCTGTGCATCACAGTAAGTTGATAGTAAATTCATAATAAGTTCATAGTAAGCCTTATCAGAAAGAGCTGTAAGGGACTGCTTCTGAGAGACCCAGAACTCCCACAGCCTCCTAGACGCCTTTGAAGACCTAAGCCTTATTGTATGGTCTTGTCTCTTACAAGAGTTGTGGCATATTAGTGAGCTTTGAGCATTATGAAAAGAAAAAGGGGAAACATTTTGTTCTATTTGTAGCCCATGAAGATTTTTACTAGGTAATGATGCACCATATAATGAAGTTATTGTTTATTAGACTTGTTTTTTCAATATAACACATTGCTTTTTCCTTTCATTGCCAAGGAGGATGTATAGGTCTGTTAAAGTCACTTTTTTTTTAATTTGATTTGCCTCTGTGGAAATTGTGTTATGTCTTTAATCTCATGTGTTTCCTTTCTATGACTGTACTCTGCTTCTGCTTTTTTTTTTTCTTCTCCTTCCTCCCCCCCTCTCTTTCCCCCCCCTTGGGGCAGGGAGTGTGTCTTAAAAGCAGACTTCTCACTTGCCAGTAGCCCAGTCCTGTTCTTTTTTCAAGTACCAGACGGACTTGCACCAAATCCATCATTTTAAGCAGTAAGACAAGAGCTGTTAGTTACTGCACGTCACTGTGCCTGTCGTGCAATAGGCTGGCATAGTGATAAGTGAGAGCAACCCTGAGTCTGCTGTGCTACCTCGCCGTGATCGGGTCCGCTCAGAGAATAAGCCATTCCTTGGTGCTTTCTTTTATTGAACCCTCTCTAAGTGGGGAATTTTGAGGATCAAACCTCTAAACCTTGGCTGAGAAATCAACCAAATGAGATGCTGCAGGTAAACTTTTAAGGTAGCCTTATCTGTCTAATATAGAAGAGTCATCAATTCATTGTCACACACATTTTTCATCCCAGGTTCCTGACAGTTCGCCAAATCAAATCAATTAAATCCTGTTCAGTTGTGGAATGACTGAAGCGCATTCTGCAGTGCTTTAAAGTAAAAACTAAAAAAAAAAAAAAAAAACCACCACACAAACCTCCCAAACTTAAAGAAATGTTTTTTTGAATCAGGATAAAATGTGGGGAGTGTGCAGCAACATACATTCTCTTAATCAGTTATTGTCAGCTCATGTTTTTTTGTTTGTGCCTAGGAGAAGCTTTCAAGAGTAAAATGGGAAATTGTGAGTGTTAGCTTTGGGTTACCGGTAGCTTTTCTTCTCCTTGTCTAACGTGTAAATCAGCATTATCCTGAAGCCAAACCACAAGGGACAACAGAGGGGTTTTAGACTTCAGCAACAAAATGTTGCATGTATTAATCATACAGCTAAAAGGTACAAAGTGCCATTAAAAAAAAAAAAAGTGTTATGGGAAACATTTAAAAGGGGGAAAAAAAAAAAAATGTAAACAAAACAAACCCCAACAAACCAAAACCAAACCAACCAAACAAGAATTGTCTCCAATTGTCTCCGATGTGGGAGGCTGAGCTTTCTGCTAAGTTTGCAAGATTGTGGTAGTCAGCACACTCTGACTTCTGGTTTACTTTTCCTTGTGCTAAATAACCTTTGAAGGAGCGGTTTCTTTCCTGACTGCCTGGGGAATGCATGAAACCTGAGTAATCTGCCAGTAGAGAGATGTTCCTGACACTGGCTTGCCTACTTCAGCTAGCTTGTGCTTTTTTTAGATTAGATTTGGGCCAAACACGGTTGTATGATATTTATGATACCTTTTGAGCGTTTAAACGTCCTCATTTTTTTTGTTCGCCAGATTCTGTTTTGATATAATTTGGTGTTTCAAGATTCTCTATAAACTGGTGTGTTTAAAAAAAAAAGTCATTATTCTCTGTGATAGTTGCTCACGAATAGAAAATAAACTGCCACTCCCCCCATCCTTACTGGGCATTTAAGCTGGATTGTAGTTTGTATCCATGCCTGTTGTCTCTGCCCCGGGGAACAAAGTGTTGGTCTGTGTTTGTCTAATAGTGGTACCTGAATTACACTTATCGCCACGTGCCTGTGTTCTCATTACTGTTGCAGGATTATGTGCATGTTTTCTGCATTGTCAGGATGCTCAGAGCACCTTTCATTTCCTACATACTGTACAAATCAGTTGTCACCATCTCAACTGTTAAATGGTCATCTGTATGTCATGAGAAGTCATTTACTAGTTCCTTTTGAATTTTTTTTGTTTTGGCCTGTCTTCTCATAACCATCAGCGCCATCTAGTAATTAACTACAGTTGTGTATTTAATAGAATCAGAACAGAATGAATTAAGAAAGTACGATTATGGGTCTGCCTTTGGCAACATGAGTATGTCTTAGTGTTACCGTGGTTTGTGGCCCAGGAGGTTCTCAGCGTTATATCAATATCATCAACTGGTATTGTTCATTTTGTGTGACTAGTAGGTACTTTTTTCCATTTATGCTTTTCAGCCTACCTAGTTGGCCAAAACATATTATGGAAACAATGTATTTTACTGTTTTGTTGTGTTTGGGTTTTTTTACATGGTCAACTGTTACAGCTTTAATACAGGCTTCCTTCGTGGTCTCAGCTAAAGAGTGCATGGTGCTTAATGAGGTTTAAATGAACCCAATAAAAAGATTCTGCAGCAGGAGAGAAGTCTACTAAAGCAAGAATGCAGTCACTAGAGACATATAATAGGTTTGATTCTCCACTCCCTTAAATTAGTTTTTTACAGATATAAAAGGCGATCTGAGTTACAGTGGCATAAAACCCACATGGGAAGATCAAGCCCTGGGCCCCTTATTTATTCTATAGTTCTCTACTTATTCATTTGTAATTCAAGAGTGAACATTTTACAAAGAAATACCTGAGCTAGTCCTCCAGCATGTATAAGGGTTAAATCGGGCATCCAGGAACAACCAGGCACCAGTAGGCCATAGAGAGCAATCACATAGTATGGCACAGAGTAGAACATGTATGCCAGCATCTGCATTTTAAACAGAAATATTAGTTGCTCTGCAGTGTGAGGGAGATGCATTTAAAAAATAGCCAGCTGCTGACTGAGGAGTTGAGACTATTCAAAACTACACTCCTTGCAGCAATGATTCCCAGGCCTTTTTGCAGCTATGACCTATTTGAGAGAAGAGTTTCACATCTGGATGCTGTTGACTGGATCCACCTACCCTAAGGCCTCCACTAATATTGATGGCTGTTTTCTCTCTGGCCCATACAAATCCTCTTCATCTCGGGACATGTTTTCCTACCCCTTGCTGTCCTGAGACCATGCCAATAAGCATGGCGTGACCTAACTCAGTGCACAACACAAGTGTCCCATTTCTCAAACTCCATTGCACTTTCAGCTGGGAGGTGTGAGATCTACCCAAGCCAGACCTTTCCCAGAAAGAACAGGTCCAGCAAAGATTTTTGGTTTCTGCTTATTGCTTCACTCATGAATTCTCTTACCACTTCAGGCCCTGCCCCCATGCAGCAGCCAGGGTTACAAAAGAATGGCAACCTTGCAAATACTACAAAACTAAAGCAAAACATTCCCTCCTCTGCAATGCTTGTGTAAACAGGGTTTGTAAAAAGTGTCATGTTTCAAGGAGTGTCACTGGTGACAGAAGCTTAACATGAGCTTAAGGACTCTAGTCCACCCCTTTTTGTTCCATTATTCCAGACTGAAGGTCTACTTTGCCCTTCTAAGGAAGGGGAACGATCATAAAAAGCATGCAGATCTGTTTCATGGACTATATTAAAAGAAGCCTGAGTAATTAGGATGTATAACTCTAGGTAACTGATTTGAATCTAAATTAAGTTTATCACAGCAAAGAGTTGGTACCCTGTAATGGCTGTAGTAGAAAATACGAAACACCGTTTAATTTGCCATGAACAAATACTTCCCTTATTGATCTTGTCATCTGTGAAACCCATGGCTTCATCTTTGTGCCAGTTAGCAAATCATTTCTTAACACTCTATGCTCCACAGTCAATGCTTTACCTGAAGCTTAGGGTAGGCAGCAGGATCTTTTATATAAGGCTCGTGAAGTTGAATATATAGCCGGCAGAGTTCAGCAGGGCAATCCAGAGCAATCTAAGAAGAATTTTTAAAACTTCCCGTGAACAAAGAATTTGTTCTAAAATGAGCTAACCTGATACCTGTTACCAGCCCTAAAGATTCACTAGTGATCTGCAGCACTGCTACCCTGGAGGCTTGCTCAAAATCTATTGCAAAGGTGATCCATTTGATCACCAATTTAAAAGCTGAAATGCAGCCTCCTCTCAGCTCCTGCTCAGAGGGTTTGTGAGGAAATGCTGACAGCCTGCTTTAAAGATTTTGACTGGAAGAGAATTCAGTCAGTTGGCTATGCTCTAGTAAAAGTATAATTGCTATTGATTTGCTCTGATAAACAGACTTTGATCCCAGCAAATGAACTTTCCAATGGAAAATTGCTCAAACAGTGGAAACTTCAGGTTAAGCACCCAATTTTAGGATAGCAAGCTATAGATGTAGTCCAAGAAAAGAGTTGCATTGTGGCAANAAAAGAGAGTAGCAAAGGAGAGATTATTGGTTTTTACATTCCTATAGAAAGAACAAAGTTCCCAATAAACATGAAGAGAGACCCAGTTGCAAAAGTAGTTCCTTTTCATAGTAGCCCTTAAAACTACTACAAAAAACACTATTAGCAATCCGTGTCAACAGCTGTCACTGTGTTTTATGGCAAGGCATTGTTAATGCCTGAGTTACAGGACTGAACAGTAAGTTTTGCACAACTTAATTTCATGTGTATTTGTTGTGTGGCTTTGAGGGGTAAATGCAAAGATTTCCAAACAGTGGATATTCCTCCCTGTTCTTTTCCAACATGGGCATCCAAGAGGGAGGTCTGGGTGGACTCTAATGGATTATGTTTTATAACCTTTTTCACAAAATCATGGTTACTGCAGCTTAAACAGAGATGCTCAGTTGATCTCTGCATGTATAAGTAAGGCCAGTAAGCAGTTCCTGTTTGGTAAAGGAAATACATAAGGAAATGACCACACTCTCAAAATCAACAAAAAATTCCTCTGAGAAATGAAGAAGTGGGATTGCAGAACCAAGTTAGATGTTGGAGCATGAGATTAACATTTCCCACAGCGAAATTACAGGTAAAACAGCTGATTAACTGGCATCAGTGGTGCCCTGAAGTAGCATGATCTATAAGCAATGAAGCAGTCTGTGACAAGTTAGAAGAAAAAAATATTTTTGAGAGGCAATGTTTCAGAGAAACAGCAGAAGATGACCATAAGGTGAGCAGCAGAACTACAAAAGGACAATCTGTGCTAGGTAAATAAAAAGTTGCTTGGGTACTTATCATCACCTCTTATTTGAATTATTCTAGACAGGATCAGATCTACAAATCAAGCAAGCAGGCAGTTGTCTAAGACACCTAAATGTTTGAGCTCTGTTCACTGAATGATATACAACTTCCCTTCTGCTTAAGACAGAAAATGCTTTAGAGCTGACCAAGGACTAGATTTACCTACTGCTGGCTTTATCTACTTCAAGCATTTTCAGTACTGATTTATTCCCTCAGAAATTTTAATTCAATCAACTA
>VYZW01059644.1:228470-239219 GCA_013401315.1 Balaeniceps rex | reverse complement strand
CGGGCGGCCCCGGGCCCGGCGGGGGCTCCTGGGCCGGGGGCGCCGCGCGAGGGGGTCGGGTCGGGTCTCTCCTCCCGCGGGCGTCGCCTGCCGGGCCGGGGGGCCCCGCTTGGCCGCTGGTGTCATTTCCTCGCTCCGCGGCCTCTCCTGGGTCCTGTCTCCAAAGAGCCCAGCCTTTCCCCCGGCCCGCCGTGTGCGTGGCCGTGGAGGGAGATGCAGAGAAAACGCGTAACCACCTTGTGGGCTGGCACGCAAGGTCAAACCGCCCCGCGAACACATTTTGGTGCCTTCTTGCTCTTTCCCCTTCATCCTTTCCCCAAGAGAACTGCCCTAATTTTAGGGCAGCTAACTGTCCATTCAGAAAAGTACTTTGATAGTGGCAGGTGTCTGGTTTGGCTTTATGATTCAGTTTGGTTTTGTTTTGTTGTTTTTTTGTTTTGTTTTTTTTTTTTTTAAAGTAAGATGATGGGAATTGGTTCCTCTGAGTGTTACAACTATCCATCCACCTTCTAATAATGGCTAGGAAGGGACAGAGGCTGTTGTACCAAGCTTTTAATTTCATTTGATACTTACTTTGAAATTTTATTCATCTTACTGTTTGCTTTTCTTTTTCAGCAGTGGTAATAAATTGTTGTATCTTTTTACCAGAGTAACACCCATTGTAATCACACTTATTTCAGACACTTTTGTGTGGAGAGTGAACATGCAGCGGAAGGCAGTAGCTAACTGATTTTTACACACAAACCACCCAAGTGAGACCATGAGTGCAGTGATGGCAAAAAGTATGTAATATGGGTTAGTGATTTCTAATCTGGGCAGAATAGGGTCTGGTACTTCTCATGTTCACAAAACTGATGAGTTTATCTACCATTTGTTTTTACTCAGTGTAGTGGTAAACAAGATTTATGGTGTTCATAGAAGCAATTACTGATAGTTTCTTTGTGCATCAGGCTGTGGTGTGGTAATATGACTAAACTGCTTAACCTTAAGGTTTTTCTCAAAGAAACTCCTCTGCTAGGCAAAACCTCTATAAAATATATGAAACAGGTTTCTGTAACAGACATGTGGGAAACAAGTAATATTATTGCCTGGAAATAAATATGTAGTGTCTTGAAGCTTTCTGTAATGGGAAAAGCTCCAAAGTCTTAGCAACTTTCTCTTTGTTTTGAGGCCTAATGTTTAAGAACAGTGAGAAGAAGTCACCTAGTCCTTTTGGTAAACATGGACACAGGAGTTGCAGTAACTGATTTGAAAAAACGAACAAACAAACAAACCACCATGCAGCAGTAATGTCTCTCTGTTGCCATTAGCAAATGAACTGTATTTTGTGGATTCTTAGCAATGAGGGAGTGGCAAGGTGAAGAGTTTGTGTAGCAGAGTGGGAAGTGTCAAAGATTAAAAGTAAATGAATGTGCATATTGTCTGTATATATGTGGAAAAAACACTGGACAGTGAAAAGCGGGTGTAATGAGAGAAGTTTGTCTGGATAAAAATATAAACACGGAAACAGGAGAGTTCTGAGTGAGGATAAGAAGGATGGTATTTGAAAACTGTAGAAGTGAATGAAGAGATGTTGTTAGAAGCAAACAAAAGCCATCTTGTGTTGGTAGAGCTGCTGGTACGTAATGGCCAGGCGACTTACGTAAGTAAACTGATTATACTTGTATCTTGTCTAAATATCACCAGACTGATGAACTATTGAAACACCTCGGCTTTGATGTCTTCTTTGGTATGAAATACATGGCAGCTTTTTAGGACTTAGCTTTTTTGGCCTCTTTTATCTATCACTAGTAAATTGGTCAGATAATGATGGTTGCCTTTTACAAGACCTTTCTTTAATTTTTGCAAACACCAGTTTGAGGTGTATTGGCTAGAAATTAAGTTGGCATCTTTGAATACACATAGCAAATGAACATCAAGGTAAAGGAAGCATTTAAGTGATGCCAAAACTTTTAGGGATAATTTACTAATTCCACAGCTAGTTTCCATTTTATTTACTCATGTGGTTTGTTAGGTGCTATCTGTAGTTGATGTGTTTCATAAAGATCTACTGACAAATGCTATTTGTAAATTAAAGCCAAAGGAAAAGATGTTTTTATTCTTTTAAAAAATTCATTCCATCTGTATCTGTCCAGTGAGACTGAGTGTCATTTCTCTGTCCTATGACGTAAACTTCCATCAGTGTTAGTGTTTTGTCACAAAATAGATGGTAGTTCAAGAATTATGTTTACAGGGAAGAAAAAAAGTAGTTAGAAATTGAACAATTTAAACATCTGATAGTCACCAAGTTAATGTGACGTCTGTTTTTTGATTTTTCTTTTGGATATATTTGTACATAATTTAAAATCAGCTACAGTTGCTACCTTCTTCTCGCAGGGGCCTCTAAAATAATAAATTTGTAGAATTAAAGTATTTAAAAATAATGAATTGAAACTTTAATTGATAGTACCACTGTAATTCCAGTAACACGTTTTAGGGTTTCTTTTTTCCCCTAGAGAAAATTGGGTAGTCCTCCTTGTCTGTGGGCTAAAATCTTAGCTGTAAAGATGGGAAAAGGGGAGCCTTTTAAAATTGGCTGGGGAAGGGGAGAGAACTTTCTTAGAAAACAATTGGCCGAGCTCAAAGGCTTAGAAATGACTGTGGTGTGTGTTTTGGCTTATCATCCAGTATTCCTCTTGCCTGAAGAGTTTTCAAACATGAGCCAGAGGAATTTTTTTAAAAGGAGCTGACTGCTTCAGTAGTTTGACAGATAACTCCTTAAGAGCTGAAATGATATCAAAGTCACAAAGTTTGAATCTGCTTCCCAATTAAACAGCTTTTTTTTTATGTTTCTAACTACAAATTGAATAGCACTGATCAAGAAAATTAAAGTTGTCTCAGTAGGATTCTGCTTTAGGGTTTCATTTTGTTGTTCTTAATAAGTTTTTTTTTAAATGTCATTCATATTTTACAGTAATTTAACTTGTCCTTTGGTCATAGTATAAAGAAAAGTGATGGCATGGCACAAATTTAGCAGTCCATCTTCCAAATGTCTTTGCAGAGGACTTTGGTAAGCAGTAAATAGAGGGGTAATCATGACTAACTGGAAGAAGATTCCTGGTGAAAATATTTCAGCTGTTGAGAAGATGCTAAGACTAGGGGAGAAAGAAGTGCTAACCTGAGAGTAAAGAAAAGTGGCATAAAATGTATGAGAGGCTTATGTAAAGTGAATGATCAAGTGGTCACTTGGAAAAATTGTTCTAGTCACTAAAAGTGTTCTTCCACTATGCACATACACTGTGGATTACGATAAAATCGGTCAATATCTAAAGACCAGGTTATTTCTATAAGTCTCTGAAGGGGAGGAGAGGAAGGAAGAAGGCAAGGGGGGAGGATAAGTGATCTTGAGCCCCACTGAGTTTGGAGGAGGAACAGTGGTATACACATAAAGGTTCAGGCGTGCCACAGGTGGAAGAGTTAACACAGAGACAGAGCTCTTGGTACATGAGTAGAGAGATTTTTAGAGAGAAGACACACCTAGAGTAGATGAAGGCATCATGATCATCCGTCCCTATGCTTAAGGGAAATAGGATTATATAGCATCCTAGAACAATGTACTTTGTTACACTTTTTTGTAGTTTTTACAGCTACCTTTTAACTTTGTAAATTCACACTTTTTAGTGTTTGCAAAAGACTACTGTTTGGCTTTGAAAATCCCAGAAAAGTATTGGCATTGTCAAAAACTTGAAATATACACAAAAAACTGACAATGTGTCTTTCTTAGTGTATTTGGACACTTCTTGTCATGGGTTTTCTCAGTTTCAAAGTATGTAACTATATTGCGTGTTCTGGGACTATGAGTTGTTATGCTCTGTGGTGACCGATGTGTAGAAAGAGATAATGAGGTCAACAGGGTGAGCTTGAGATGCTGTGCAAGTTTTAGTTGTCAGAATTTTAATCACTTAAGTCCTGTTACTTTGTCATTGACACACTTTTCAGTTGAGGCGTGTCTCTTAACGTCTACCCAGCCATACGGCAGGGGAGGGATTGGAGCGTAGAGCCTCAAGTGTGTCCTTCACGGGATGAAAAAGCATCCTGTAGCTCATAGATCTCACGTGAATGAAAAACCTGCCTGTATATGCACTGTTACCACATTTGAATTCCTGTCATTTGGCCATGTGACTGGTTTCTGATCATATGAGGAAAAAGCCTGCAAAATTCCTGGGAAAGCAAGGGTCAGAAAAGTGCAATTTGGAACTGCACCCTGATTCTTAAGAAGGTGTAGTAGAAAGTGAACCACAAGCTGGATAAGCTCCTCTGGTGGGTCAGTTCATAGAGTCATAGAATGCTTTGGGTTGGAAGGGACCTTTAGAGGTCATCTAGTCCAACCCCCCTGCAGTGAGCAGGGACATCTTCAACTAGATCAGGTTGCTCAGAGCCCCGTCCAACCTGACCTTAAAGGTTTCCAGGGATGGGGCCTCCACTACCTCTCTGGGCAACCTGTTCCAGTGCTTCACCACCCTTATTGTAAAAAATTTCTTCCTTATATCTAGCCTAAATCTACCCTCCTTTAGTTTAAAACCATTACCCCTTGTCCTGTCACCACAGGCCTTGCTAAAAAGACTGTTCCTATCTTTCCTATAGGCCCCCTTTAAGTACTGAAAGGCCGCGATAAGGTCTCCCCGCAGCCTTCTCTTCTCCAGGCTGAACAACCCCAACTCTATCAGCCTGTCCTCATAGGAGAGGTGCTCCAGTCTTCAGATCATTTTTGTGGCCCTCTTCTGGACCCGCTCCAACAGTTCCATGTCCAACAGTTCAATCGCTTCAGGTTGGACACACTTAAAGAATAAAATCAAACTCATGTTCCAAAAACAACTTGGTGAAAGTATTTTTTTTAGGATTAGGTAAAATTTGTAATGTAGTTTGTGTGGTAATGCTGCTTTTTTTACAGCCTGTTAATGTTCAACTCTTAACGTTGTTTGGGCTCCAAGCTCTGATAAAGTCATACAAGGAAGGTTAGGCCATTTTGAAAAAGACTTTTAAAAATCTAAAACCAAAACCTAAATGCACTATTCTAGTTCTTTAATGAACTACTTGTCAATTTGGTATATAAAACTGCACCTATGAGGTGTTAGTTTCTTAAAAGTAAATTTGTCAGTGATTGTGACTGGCAAGTCAGCCCATCATTTTCATCAATGGATAATAGTTTATAGCTTTCATAAATCAGTTCTAAATTAACTGTATGAAACTTTTACTAACAAAAATGTTAGCATTTAATTAAACTCGTTCTTTCTAAAAGCTGTTTGATGTAATCCAGTTTAAAGAATTAATCTAGAGCATCATTCGCATTTCCCAACTGATATGAAAGCTGGCCATTTGAATGGATTGAGTATTGTAATGGTAAATAGGTACCTGTTGGTAAGTGGCAGCAAATTTAATGTTGAAGGCCATATTTAGTTGTGCGTTAGCAAGTACTGAGAATTAGAGTTTTCTTGGAATATAAGAAATATAAACAGTGAAGAACTTTAGGTGAAACTTTAATTCTAGGTTTCTATTACTTAGATCTTCCCATGTTGCAAACAAGTTTGAGTCCATTAATTTCACAGGTTTCTTCTGTTAAATATGAACTAGTTATTGTTACATTAAAAACCCTTCTAAACGTGCCCTCTGGCTCTACTTGTTGCTTGCCGTTCATTTCCAGGAGTTTCTGAACAAAAAAATGTTAAGAAATATAAAGGAAAGGCTTGGTCTTCATTGTGGAGGTCTTCATTCCTGCATTTGCTGATGTGCCATGGTTTATAGTGTTTGATCACCTGTGTGTTGGGGGGAGGGGGGAAGTGAGGGAGTTTATTTGTGTACCACAAATTTATTTTTGTAAATCACAGGCTGTTCTTGATTATTATCTGAAAAGCTGATAAAATATTGCTAAGATTATTTTCAATGTCACCTGTAAGAAAAGTTATTTTTAAAAAGTCATCTTTTCCATACAGAACCTTAAAATAAATCTTATCTTGTCTGGTCTTGAATAACAGCTGCTCAGGAAACAGTTTTTTTTCCTGGGTTTGGTGGAGACTTCTATCTTTTGGTTCACGGCTTATGCTAAAATCCCAACCAATCATCTAGCCTCAAACAGTAGAGACAAGCCAGTGTTTTGCTATGGCAGGAATAGAAGAGTCAAGATCATTTGCTAGAATATTACTCCCTTTCTCCTCCTCTGAACACTACAGAATGGTAACTTTGACCTAAGCTGTTGTCACAGTATCAGTCCTTGACACTGTTTTCCTCATGGCAGGGAAGCTAGTGTGCACTGTCAGTAAATTAAGTTCAGTAATATAGCTATAGAGGGTTATGTATTGATACTTAGAAATACAGCTTTTCCTAGTGAATCAAAAGAGCGTGCATTCGTATGTTAAGTAATTCTGCAGCTCAGCTGTTGTTTACACTTTGGTAGCTACGTATAACTAGTACAGCCAGATCGGTCTTAGGGAGTAATACATATTTAAAACAAATGTATGCCATTAGGTTAACGTAATATTCTTTCTTCAACCCTTTAACTAGCTTATTAATTTGTAAAAATGCTACATGGTGAACTGTTGCATGTTCACAGTGCAAATCTTTGACCTGTTTTCTAAATGCAAAGAGGCTGTTACGTTGTGCTTGACTGCCCCCCTCAAGATATGTTCTTATGATCTGTATTTGTGTATTGATTTCTAGGTTTCTTTATTCAGATGAAGTTCAAATTGGTCCAGAAACAGTCATGACTACTTTATATACTGCTAAAAAGTATGCAGTCCCAGCCCTGGAAGCACATTGTGTGGATTTTCTAACGAAGCACCTCCGAGCAGATAATGCCTTTATGCTGCTTACTCAAGTAGGTGAATTTAAGCTTACGTTTGATTTACTGAGAAAATCAGTATTTGGAGGGAAATGACTAAATATTACTTCCCAGTGGGTTTGCTATCACATAGTCTAATTTATGTATGAAAATGTCTTGTTGCTCTGTTAGCATTTTTACAGACTCCAGCTTCTTATTAATGTGGAGGAAAGGCTTTTTTTTTTTGTAATATGCAATGGACTGGGACATTACAATAGAGCCAGTTTATTCTACAGTGTATTTGCATGAATCTCTTAATTGTTTTTAGTTAAGACTGTGCTTCAGTTCACTATAGTGGATTTGATGTTTACTTTTTTTTTAGTTATATTGCCAAAACTACAAATGTAAGCATGAAGGAAAACTTGCATGTAGTGAATTCTCCTAAACTGTGTACTCCTTTGAGAATTTTCAGTGCTCTTTAAGGTATAAGCACAAAGAGTACTTAGACAAATCAACCTATTTTAATTTATATCTATACTAGAGTAAAAATACTTGCTTTTTAAGATTAGTGGTTTGTCAACTTATGCTTAAGATGTATTTCTTTACCTTTTTAGGCTCGTTTGTTTGATGAACCTCAGCTTGCTAGTCTTTGTCTTGACACAATAGACAAAAGTACTATGGATGCAATAAGTGCAGAAGGCTTTACTGATATTGATATAGGTAAGTTACTTCGTGTGTCCTAAGCATTGAACTTCTGAAGGGAATGGTAGGGCGCAAGAAGACTTTGTTACAGTATCCCAGGACAGTTCACCTCCCCCATCTCAGTATGTAGAGTCCCAGGCATATCTTATCTCCTTGTCACGGTAACCTGGGGTGGTTCGCTTCCCCTCTCATCTGCACTCACCTTGGCATGGGCGCCAATGCGACAGCCAGCTGCGGATCTCGGAATTTGGACAACAGCACCTGCATTACATCAGCAAGTTTGCTAATGAGCAACACAGGACATTGCATATGTATGATATGTTAATCAGCACAAGCTTTACTATCCACCCCTGCAGTGCTTTCCTTTGAGCTTCACTCCTGAGCAGGGTTCCACTGTGTTGGATCCCCATTTGGTCCCGGGGCTCCCACCGTGGTAACGCTACACTTTCATTAAAGCCAAAGCTTTCACTTGCTGAGTGTTGTGCCTTCTCCTTGAGGGATCCACACGTGCTTTTCGCGTGTAACAGGAACCGTACTGTTTTGTTGCCTCATGGTACTTCTCTAATCAGTGTTGCATAGATCAGGTACAATTTATGAAATCTGTTTAAAAAAATAAATATCTAAACTGCAGGTTTCTATGTTTCATCTTTTGTGAAAAGCTAGCAGTTGTAAATTTGCTTATTTAAGTTCATTGTTACTATATGTGTCTAAGATTTTACTCCAATTGAGCTAGACTGTGTGAAAAAGCTCAGACTGGAGGGAAGTATTCCAGCTGCTTAAAGAAATTGTAAAGTCATTGTGAACTCATGTTCAGTGGGATCTGTACCCAGACTGTGAGTGTTCATCTCTACTCTTGATAAGTCCCAGTCTGTTTTGACTTTCCAATATGATATTTTCTATGACCGCAAACATGCCTTGCTTAAATTCAGGGCATATAAAAATTCCCAAAGACGACTGAAGATTCAGAATATGAAAACACATTTTTTTTCAGGCTTGTGTTCTATGATAAACTGAGAATTTTTGCATACCTGTTAATCATAAAATGTCAGAATGAGTGAGAAATACAGGAAAACTTGCTTTTGTAAAACGCGTGAGAGTCCCTTGCCTCACATTCTGTGTTCCACCTTCAAGCTTTGTGGGTGGCAAATACGTCAATGTTTAGATCACTTTCATGTATCTTTAAACTGGTTTTGTGTGCACCAGTGCTGCTTGTGTCTATAGTTGAGCCAGATTGGCAGGTGGCTACTCGGGTGAGAATATGACAATGTCATCATGAATAACTTGTTTTTTTAATAGTGTGCATTCACTGCTTGGTCACTTCCAGTTTTGGTCTTGCCCTAGCCATGGAAATTCTTTAGGTTATTAGTTGTCACTACATAGATTATATATAGTCACATTCTTCAGGAACCAAGAAGAAAGTTTGTATGCTGTCTTCATAGCAGGAAAATGATTATTTTAGTTTGGAGTCTATACACCACTGGCAGAGTTATTTATACATAAGATAAGTTGTCTTATTTCTGATGTCTTATTATGAATGTTCTTAGTGTTTACTTGCTTAACATTTTAAGCTTACTTAATGTGCAGCATTGCTACTGGTTTGGATGAAAACTGATGTAAATCTGTTAACTACTTTTTCTTTAGACACGTTATGTGCAGTTCTAGAAAGAGATACCCTTAGTATTCGAGAAAGTAGACTCTTTGGAGCTGTTGTTCGTTGGGCAGAAGCAGAATGTCAAAGACAACAACTGCCTGTGACATTTGGAAACAAACAGAAAGTCCTTGGAAGAGCTCTTTCTTTAATCCGTTTTCCATTAATGACTATTGAAGAGTTTGCAGCAGGTGAGTTTTGGGGTTCTTTGTCTTACTGTCTTGCTGTATCTCTGCATTGTTCTCCTGCGAGTGTGTAGATGCTTAACACTCTATTCTGTTATTAATATCATCCTAATAAAAGTTGTGATGCACAAATGAAAGCAAAACTTTCTGCAGAATATGCTCTGGTCATTGGAAAATATTATTGTCGTTTTCAGTTTGTGAATATGTGTGGTTTAAATACAACAGTTGGAGTAATTCTTCAAATTATCTTAGAAGTTTTTTCTTTTCACAGGCCCTGCTCAGTCTGGAATCTTGTCAGATCGGGAAGTAGTAAATCTCTTTCTGCATTTTACTGTCAATCCTAAACCTAAAGTAGATTATATTGACCGACCAAGATGTTGCCTTAGAGGAAAAGAATGCAGCATTAACAGGTTCCAGCAAGTGGAGAGTCGCTGGGGCTACAGTGGAACAAGTGATCGGATTAGGTATGGCTTTTGAGACTATTTGGAGAAGAGACAGAGAACTGTGGGAAGAAAGGGAACATATTACTCAATTTCAACTTTTTGGCATAAGATACAGTAACAAACATGCTGGTTCTGTTTGGGCATGTTTGATCTTTTCCCTTTTGTTAAAATAACTTAGGCTGTTGCGCACGTAAAATATAAAGTAGCAAAGAACAAAGTTCAGGGGGATTGGATGCATTCTAGAGTGATTGGGTGTTAGCTGCATATTCCGTTTAAAAATACCAACTCTTGATCTGCTTTTATTTTGGAGATATTCAAAAGAATCTGGTTCTTTTTTGTTTAGTGGTACTGAATATCTCGGGGGATTAGCAAAGCTTTAACCTATAAAGCTGATACCTTACAAAGCATTTTTCTTACTATTGAAATCTAAATAGAAAGTGTTACTGAAAAAAAAAGTAATTTTCAGTTTACTTCCCTACTCTTCAGTGGGAGTCTCTTTCCTGCTTGACTGGGAATAAGGTAACACACCCATCACAGTTGTTTAAATTCCTTTCTTGGCTTGTGTCTTACTAGGTTCACAGTTAATAGAAGAATTTCCATAGTGGGATTTGGATTATATGGATCTATTCATGGACCCACAGACTATCAAGTTAATATACAGGTACACTATATTCTGTTCAAATAGGCTTATGCAGAAACTACACTTGCAGTACTTGCAAAAGGTTTGGTGTATATTTGAATTGAGTAGGAGCAATCTGATAGGCCAGGAATCTAACTTGTGTTTTGTCCCCAACAGTGGTCATAAGCACATGACTAGGGACAAGTGAGAACAATATGAAACTCTTCTTCCTTTCTGCTGTATTCTCCTGTCCTTCAATCATTTTCAGTATAGGTGTTTCCTGAGACTGATTTGTTTTCTCTATTTAGTAGCTCCTGGTGAATCTTTCTGCAGGATACTTGTCCAGTGTAACCTTGAAT
>VYZW01059644.1:214727-227760 GCA_013401315.1 Balaeniceps rex | reverse complement strand
GCAGGATACTTGTCCAGTGTAACATTGAATTCCTGTAAGCTTTCTGCAGAGGAATTTCACAGCTCTGTAATCTGTTCAGTTGTGCACAAAGTCTGTCCTTTAATAAAGTTTCTAGTAATTCAGGAAGGAGATCTTGGATTTGTCATCAACAGCTCTCTGAAATCAGTGACACAACATGTAGTCACTGCTAAAAAAGCCCACTGTGTCATCAGGAAGATACTGAAAACAAGATAAAAGGTGACATTGTGTTGCTGAATGAAAGCCAGGTATGCAGACATCTTGAGTATCATGTGCAGTTCCCAGTATCACACAGAATTAGAAGGTAGAGAAAAGGGTAATTAAAACAATTAAGGGGATAGAGCTGCTGGCTTTATGAAGGGAGACCAAAAAGGCTAGGACTCTTCAGTTTGTAAGGGAGAAGGCTGTGGGGAGGCGTGAGCAATGCTTTTCCAATCATGAGGGCAGTGGATAAGGTAAATGCAGACCTGTTTGTTATTCACTAAACCCCAAAATATTAGAACTAGGAGACTCTTACTGATACTGGCAGAACATCAAAATAGATGAGTATTTTTTCAATGCAGAGGATACTAAACATGCTGCCACAAGAAGCAGATATCCTGTTTTGAATCTGGTGGTATTTGAACATGTTGATTCATCAACAGCAAATCCATTAGAAGATCCCAGAAGGAACAGAAGGGGGATGTGCACTGTAGCACCTCTGGTAGAACAGTTGTGGATGCTGGGGGAACAGACAGCAGAGCCCAGACTTGTGTGCTAACCTTCAGCAACATCTTCTCTTGCCACTTGTCGGAGTGTATTTGACCATTTGTCTGACCCCACTGGGTACTTATTACATTCTTAGCTTGCCTGGTACACATATTGAGGCTTAGAGGCTTGTCCTTGCCCAGAGCTTTTTGGCAAGATTGACATCTCATTTGCTACTGATTCGGTCTTAGGCAGAACATTGTATGTTACTGTTACCATAGCTTCTTCTGTAAAGTTAACTTCAATTTTAGGTTTGCTGAAAACATTGTCCCAGCATGGAAATCTCCTTGGTTTCTTCTGCTGGTAAATGGTTAATTTGTATTGCTGTTCTCCAGGCTCTTACGTGAAGACCTTATCCTGCTGCTACTTGTTTTATATCTTCATGCTGCTTAGTCCACCAGAGAGTCTATAGGGCTGTGTTGAATGAATGATTTAACATTGGTTTTGATGCTTTCAGATAGCTGTTCCTAAACCTTCTTTTGGCCTGCTTAATTGTATTTTTTACATTTTAATCTGTCAGTTTGAACCTTGCTATTTTAATCTGGATACAACTTCATATTTCTATAGGATGCCCTTTTTTGTTTGTTTATTTCCAGTAATAGCCTTTTGCTGATCAGCCATGCCAACTTTTTTCCCCCCTTTTCTCAAGCCTTTCTGAACAGGTGATATGTACCAATACTGTACTTGGGCATGTGATGTCCTTCAGTAGTGTGCATGCTTCTTATAAGGATTTGATTTTCTAATTGAACAAGCTTCCTCACTTTTCTCTTTTTGAAATTTAGCACAGCTGTGGTGGATTTGCTTTTGTTGTTCACGTGGGAGCGTTGACTCTAAGTATATTATGGACACTGTTACATAGTGTTTCCATTATGAAATTTTGAATCTGATCCTGCTCATCACTTGGTGCCAAATCAAGGGTTGCGTTTCTTCCTACTGAGCAATTGGTTAGCAAACTCATGAAATGGTCGGTGATAGCATCTAAAAATGTCACCCCTGCTTCATGTCTTGATATGACACTTGCTCGGTCTGAGTGGGTAATTGAAGACACCACTAAAATTGTATTTCCTGCTCTTGTAGCCTGTTTGATCTCTCTTAGCGTGTTGTGATCAGGACTGCCTTCTAGTAATATTGATCCAGTACTGTATTTTTTTCTTTAAGTATGGAAATTCAGTCCATTTGAATTATCTTTCTTATTGAGATTAGTTTTGATTTGATTCTGAGCTTTCTAACAAGGTATTAGCATTCTGTGACTGGCACAGTTTTACTCTGTGCTGTGTATTTTGTAACCTGGTACTATCACATCCCATTGATTTATTAGGTGTGTGGGAAATTTTGTGAAAGAAAGAATCTGTGAATTCGTTTAGGGACAGAAATTCCATTGTCCCTATCTTATTTCATAGACTTCTAGCATGTGCTGAAACTGCTGTTTCAGTTTATTTCTGGGCATCCTATTTAAATGACAGTTTACTTGTCTTCTGTTTCCTATTTGATGATTACTATTCTCTGACCATCCTGTACGTAAGGATAGGAATTTTGTGTCTGTCTCAAGAAAAAAATGTTGTATCTTTCCTCTTATGATGTTCCAAAGAGACTGTATCTGGAATGAGGTTTTGAAGGAATTTTGTTGGCTTTTCCACATTCCTCAGTTTAAAAGCTCACTTACAAAGTCCTTAATTTGAAGTGCCATCACTTTGGTTTTCTCAAACTATGTATCTGTGTAAATGAGTAGCATAGTGCGCTAGGCTGGATCTTTGGAACAGAAGAGTTGGTACTGAGGACCTAGCAGCTATACTATACATATTTGGGGATTTTTACTTTGCATTAACTCATTTGATCCTCTTGCCTAAATTCCTGTTAGCAGATGAGAGCATTTGGTGTGCTCCCTCAGCATGTTTGCTGGATTTATTTCATCTGAAAAGAATTTAGTTCTTGCAAGGCAAACCAAAGCATATAAAGTGGCAATGATCAAGAGATTCACTTGAAAAACATGCTCCTGATCCAAACTGAAAGGCTAATGAACCTTTACGGTTCAGATGAAGGCCATCCATCTTCCACAGGTTCTCTTTATTCTGGAAGTATCCCCAATTCTTGATGAATCTGAAACTTTCTAGTCACAATCTTTTCAGACAGGTATTTAAGTCTGTGTCTCTACCTTTCTTCTTGGACCTGCATCAGTAGTAGCAGAGCTCCAGAGAGCTAAACATTTAATTCTTGTCTTAAAATAGTGATAATGTATATTGCAAATACATCTTTTATGTGAAAGGGGCTTAGGACTTCAGCATCGTAATTGTTAATATTTCTATTGATTGTGGCTGGGAAAAAAAATTAGAGCACATTTTGCCTAGAATAGGGCTTCATCTCATTTGTGCAATATTAAAAATTATATGGCAATTTAATAATAAAATACTAAAATTGATAGGATTCTTGTTAGTACCGTAATCACAAGAGGTGTTTGTGTTACTCTAGAGCTCTGATATCCAACTTCTGCAAGAGGTGCTTGGCAGCATGGATCAGGATTGCTATCCAAAATGAGAAGTGAGGTGTCTGCTATTACTACATCTTAGCTAGTGATTCCTATTTGCCACTAAAATTGAAGGCAAAAGAAATAATATGTAGTCTGAATGTAATTTTTATACTGAATCTAGAAAAGAAATAAATTGTATAAAACATAGCAGTGCAAGTTCCTGTTTTCTTTTAAGAATGTATCATTGACTGCTTATATTATCTGTAAAAACTTGTTTTCTAAATTAGCCACAGCCAGCGAATGTACTTCCCTCATGTGGGCTGTGTAGGTGTAGGAAGATCAGCAAATCTAAGTACAGGATTATATGTAGCATATGAAGGTCAGAAGCTGGAGGTCTAAGAGCTATTCTTCATCTCCCAAGCAAAGACCATAACCTGGTTGGAGCAGTGTTGAATCTAGCCCACAGATTGAACAGCCTGTGTAAAAACTTGCAAGCCATCGTTTGGCACACTGCTGGGTCAACCCTAATGATATCAGGAAATTACACCTATTTTCCAGTTCTGAGATTGCACTATCCTTGCAATTAAACTGGGTGGAGTAGGCAAATGTTTGTTTGTAATCTTCTAATATGCATACAATAAGAATCTTTCTCAAGCTTGTAAACCTAAAAATATTATTTTCATGTTTTTGTACAGATAATTGACTATGAGAAGAATCAAACGCTAGGACAAAATGATACTGGATTTAGTTGTGATGGAACAGCCAGTACGTTCAGAGTTATGTTCAAAGAACCTATAGAGATTTTGCCAACGGTTTGCTACACGGCTTGTGCAACATTGAAAGTAAGAATGCCTAACAGTACAGAAGAAAATGTTATTTTGATGCAAGAGTTGTTCTTTTATCTGTTTTCTGATGGGAAAGTGTCTTCTAGATCTTGTATTTATTTTAAATTTAGTGCTAAAGAAGGCCATAGTTAAACTCCACAGTAGCTTTTTAAGACTGCTACCTCTCTTCTGTGCCACAGCAGAGAATTCATAACTGGATCCTTTGTGCCTTCCCACTTTCTGGCTTGATGTAAGAGTTAGAATGAGTCCTAATGGAAGTCACTGGTTCTGTGTGGGCAAAAGCTCTGTTTAGAATATTTAATCTGGCAGCTCTCTTATCAAAATTTCAGTTTGTTTTTTTTGTTTGTTTTTGTTTGTTTGTTTGTTTGTTTTAAATCAAGGATATTCTAACCACTAGCTAGAGTCAAGAAAACAGAAAGCTTTCTTTTATCACTTTTTATATACTAATGCTGAAGTACAGGAAAGAATTATTTGACCTAGAAAAGTCTCCCTTTAATGTTATGGACAAATTTTTTTTTTCAATGTTTTCTCAAAAATCTTTTAATATTCTTTTAAATATAATTACCTATACAGAAATCAGAGTTGAGTGGGTTGGAAAAAAACGTTGCACATTAAAAGAATCTGAGGCAGGGAACTAAGTGAGAATATAAACAACCTGTATGACAAGGAGAAATACTAGAAAATATTTATTCATTACTAGTTGGATAAAATCAAGTGGTTTAGGTCTGCTGTCAGAGAAGCTTTTTTATTATTTAGACATAGGGCACTTGCTTCTGTCTGTGATTTTGTATATAACTTACATGATGTGGGTACAGAAATTTTGTACTATTAAAATAAGCTAAGTCAGTAGTGTTTGAACCTCAACACTTTATGGGCGTTGCTGCCCATTTTCATTCAGTTGCTAATCTCTTCTGATATTTTTCAGGGTCCTGATTCCCACTATGGAACAAAAGGTTTGAAGAAAGTGATCCACGAATCTCCTACTGCTAGCAAAACATGCTTTGTCTTTTATAGTTCACCAGGTAACAACAATGGTACATCAATAGAAGATGGACAGATACCAGAAATAATATTTTATACATAATTTCATGTGATCATCTCGAACGTGTCAGCGTATCAGTGGACTTCAGCTCACTATTGGCGGCAGTTAAAAAATTATGTGAAATTACATGAATGCGTAAAACCAAAACTAACTTGTTTGAGAGGTACCAGAAAAGCTATTTTCTCTGCATCGTTATTGGCAGAATGTAATTTAGCTTTTCCTCTTAACAAACTGTCAAGTGGCATAAGTACCCTGTATATTGAAAAGATTGTTTTAAATAGTATCTTGTGATTAATTGCTTTGTCTTTTCATCCCTTCATTTCTCATGTAGTAAAATTCATTTTTTGAACTGGAAGACCTTACTCATCATGAACTTCTTGTGTATGTTTTCCCCAACCTGCCATAAAAAGACAGTAAAGCTGCTGCTGTAGTCCCAGCTTACACTTCCTTCCAAAATCACCTTAGAATGTCCCTATGGACATGAATTGCTACTAAATTTTCTTGAAGTGCGTCAGCAAAGCTAGATTCGTATTGCTGTCATCTTGACTTTTCAGATGAGCCATGGAGAATTAATGGACTTAGCAGCTGCACTGAAAAAATACTAAGTCAAATTCAACAATAAACAGATCTTTCCAGAATCTCTCTCAATTCAGAAGGGCTATTTTGGAACATAGAGCTGGTTATGGAAATAGCCACTGTGTATACATATGTGCCTATCAGAAAATGTACAATGTGAAAATGAGAATACAAGACTTGTAATGATGTTATTTTATCACTGGATATTTGTCGTGGTTTAACCCGGCAGCCGTTCGCTCACTCCCCTCCCTCTCCAGTGGGATGGGGGAGAGACTGGAAAAAAAAAAAAAAGTAAAATTCATGGGTTGAGATAAAGACAGTTTAATAGGACAGAAAGGGAAGGGAAAATAATAATAATATGCAAAATAAGTGATGCAAAATGCAGTTGCTTACCACCTGCTGACAGATGCCCAGCCAGTCCCCAAGCAGCAATCACTCCCCCCAGTTTATATACTGAGCATGGCGTCATACGGTATGGAATAACCCTTTGGCCAGTTTGGGTCAGCTGTCCTGGCTGTGTCCCCCAGCTTCTTGTGCACCTGGCAGAGCATGGGAAGCTGAAAAGTCCTTGACTAGTGTTAGCACTACTTAGGAACGACTAAAACATTAGTGCGTTATCAGCATTATTCTCGTACTAAATCCAAAACACAGCACTATGCCAGCTACTAGGAAGAAAATTAACTCTATCCCAGCTGAAACCAGGACAGATATACTAAGAAATTAGTATGAACTAAGGATTGTTTGCGTGCAACTAGGTTTACAGATTGCATACACTAATTTGATGCAATTGATGTACATATATAGTATTCAGTGTCTTGCAATATGTACTGTGTAGTAGTAGAATGTCTTTGTGCACAAAATCCTGTACCCTCCCCCAAAATTATGCTAAAGTAATAATTTGAGAACATAGGAGAAAAAAAAACCAACTTTTTTTTTCTCTTCCCTAATTTCTCTTTAAATGCTTGCTGCAGCGAAGGTCGTGCAGCTCTTAGGTCTCAAAACAGTCTTTAAAACAAGCCCTGTATTTCAAACCACCTGCTCTGCGCGAGTGTCGATCAGCGCTTTCCTCTTCCCCCGAGCGGAGGTGTTCCGCTCAGCCGAGGCTCGGCAGGCGTTGCTGCACGGCGGCCGGGGCCGGGCGGGNCCTGGGCGGCAGGCGCGCCCCGGAACCCCGGGAGGCGGTGGCGCAGCGCGCAGGCGCGGCCGGGGGCGGAGCCTGGCGCCTCGGGGCGGAGCTAGCGGGTGTTGCCGGCGTGGCCGCGCAGCGCAAAAGTGGCCCTCGCCGCCTTCCGTCGGGTGCTGGCGACGCCACTGCGCGGCGGTGGCGGGGCCATGCTCCGAAAGGTGCGGGTGGGGAGGCCGCGGGGAGGCCCCGGAGATGGGCGGAGGGTGCCCGCGGTGACCGCGCCTGTTCTTCTGTTTCAGGGAAAAGGAGCCGGGAAGGGGCCTCCGGAACCGGGCGCCGCCGCGGGACCGGTGGTGACGGCGGGTGACGGCTGCGTGAGGGTGGCGGTTCGTGCTAAGCCCGGCTCCCGGTGCAGTGCTGTCACAGGTGGGGCCGCTGGCGCGGCGGGTGGGCCTGCCCCCCGCCTCCCCCTGCTTACCCCCACCCAGGACGCGGTGCTGCCGGCCGGGAGGGGGGGGTCTCGGGAGGGTTTGCCCGCCGCTGTGCTGGGCTGAGGAGCGGGACGGCGCCGTGTTGGGCTGGGGCAGCTTCCGCGCTGTCGGTGGCGCGGTCGCTCGCTCACAGCGGGGTTTAAGGTGCTCCGGTCGGTGCTTCTGCGGCGCGGCGCGGGCGGCCTTTCCCGCTCCGGGGGTAACCGTCAGTGACGGGGAGCGGAGCGGGAAAGCTGCTTTTTCTAACTAGTCTTTCTGACGAGTTCTACAGCTTATCTCTATCCCCTAAGCTGTAAAAAAAAAAAAAAAAAAAAAAAAATCAGAAAACTAAAGAAAGTAATAATTTCACACTTTTCGTAAAGGAAGCCAGGAGCAGCTCTTTCCCGTTGCCCCGTAGGTGACGCTAGGTGGTGCAGCGAGCACGATGTAAATTCTTCTGAACAAATTTTTTTGAAAGGAGTAACAGGAAACACGCTTGATCAGCGCTTCAACTTGACATGTGTGGTTTTGTGTATGCTGTTGGTATCCCAGCGTGGTGGGCTGTAGTAGAGTATCCGGGCTCAATTGACAGCACAAGGAAATTGCTGATGATAGTACAGCTCTCTGGACAGACTTATCAAGGTTTTTTGGGTTTTTTTTGTGGGGTAACCTGGTTTGTGTTACGCTACGTGATGCCAAGCTGGACTACACCAGCAGCACAATGGGCAGCATAGAGAGGGGCTTAGAACAGTGCCCTGGCTGTGTGAAAACTGATAATTCATGGCTGTGCTGTGGTGCAGGTCTGAAGGCTTCACTGTTCTTGTATCAGAAGATTATCTTTCTTTGTACTGGCTAACAGTCTTAACTTAAGGGAACTTGTGAAGTGTAAAAATGTTGTTACCTGCTAATCTACAACTTTATTTGGTTTTAAATTAAAATGCTTTTGAAAGCATAAACGTTCATTTTTAGGAGACAATAACTAGATGTTTTGAATATTTTGAGCATAAAATCCTTAAAATATTTGTTATAGATGTGACAGCTGAGGCAGTAGGTGTAGCTATTGCTGCACCTCCATCAGAAGGGGAGGCAAATGCAGAGCTGTGTCGCTACCTCTCTAAGGTGCTCGAAGTGAAGAAGAGTGAAGTTATTTTAGAGAAGGTACTTCTTTTTTTTTTTTTCCTTCCAGTCTTGCCCTACTGCAATTTAAATTCAAGATTTTGAAACTTACTCATTGAGTACAGGGAGCTGTTCTCCAAGTTCAGTGTTTAGTTGAGTTAATGGAATGATTCATTGAGAACAAACCTAGTGTAGGAAGAACCACAGCCGATCTTGAGATCTTTAATCGGAATAGTTCCCATCATGGTATATTTTTCCAAATTTGTGTGGTTCATGTTTTCTGTGTTCTTCAAAGATTCTCTTGTTTTCATGTCGCACGCAGTTCACAAAATTTGTGTTTTGCAGAGAATGTGCATTTTATTAGTAAATTTGCATTCATATTTTTGAAGTAACTTCTGTATTTGAGTGGAAGTTTTCTGACAATTAACTGTCACACATAAGCAAGAGCATATATAAGCACTTGGATTATAGCTGGGCCTCAAGATTTTCTGTGTATTAGAATTTACATGTCTTGACTTTAGGAAGCGGAAACTCTTTGTTTTATTCATTGCACTGAATAAATAATTTGTCTTATTAATTCATTGTACTTAAAGTCAGTCTTTCCAGCCATGTTCATTTATAGTTTATGAACATGAGAGCACAATGAAAAATTGTTGGTTTAACGTAGTAGTTGTAGAAGTCTGTTAAAGGATAGTGGTAAATGGCAACATGATTAATGAATTGATCACTGTTGCTGAAAGGTAGAGATGCAAAGATTTGAGTCTTGTTTTTCCTGAATCATGTGCAAACTGCTTAATTCGTTTGTCAACATTTTACAGATAACACTGTTTTCCTGCCTTAAAGGGATGCTCATGTTTAACGAGATTGTTCTCATTAGTGCTAAGCAGAGTTGAACATAAAAGGGGCCAGTGTTGTCTGACCTTCTTGACTCAGTGTTCTGACCTACAGTGTCTGAATAATTACATGCTAGTGTTTGTTTTTCACAAGCCACTGTTTGTTCTCAGTGAAGCACTGTGGTAAAGTCTGCATTTTACCTGTGGCTTAGATTTTTCCATCCTGATCTGCTTGGTGTAAACAGCAAGTGATTTTTGGCACTGGTTGCTGTCTTATGTGCTATTTGCTTTATGATAAGTGATAACATTAATGAAACCAGTCCAAATCGGGAAATTGGTAGGAAATGATCCAGTATAAAACTGGGGTTACCAGATTTCTGTGCAAGGGCCTTGATTTTCATCATCAGCTGTCTAGACTGCTTCAGAAATCTATTTTTAATTTTAGATTTCATGCTGTATTTCTGTATAGTAGAGTTAAGGACTTTTTCCTCCTTCAGGATGTCCCTTGTGGGCTTTTCAAACTTTTTGCCAGGCTGCAGATTAACAAGCAACTTGTTCCTTATGGTTTGCTGAGTACTAGCAAAGTTGTGTCTTCAGGCAATATGAAATGAGGTGGCAAGTTTGCCAGTTCCTATGTAAAATAGACTTTTTTTCAGTAATACAAGAACAGGTCAATAATATTTCAAATAACTGCTATATGAATCTGAATGTCTTATAGGTTATATACAACGTGATTTCTTTTCATTTAGTTGATATTATCAACCAGAGAACTCGGCTTAAGAGTAACTAATACTCTGTGGGAGACAACTCTGAAGAAAGATCTGAAAGTATACAGATATCAAATGTATATATACACACACTTTTTAAAAACAAAAATGCAAATTAGTTGGAGTCTTGCTTCTAGATGATACAAGTGAATTATGGAAACTTATCACTCCTTGCTTTTCATTCTAGCTATAAAAAGAGCATCAATTCAGGGCATGCTCTAGGACCTGTGTCCGGTTTTAAAAGGAGAGTAGATAAGACATTGTTTTCCACCTTTCAAATAACTAGACAGGACATTGATGAACTATCTCTTACTCCTGTTAATTCTGCATACCCACACTTTAAGAATTATTTTTAAAGTACCCAATATGTTGGTATTACAGTGAGGTGGTTTTTTTTAATGCGTATTTGGTGGCGATTCTCTAAAAGACTTTTTTTGTGTGTGTGTCTAAACCAGGGTGGTAAATCACGTGAAAAAGTGGTGAAGATTTTGGTATCGATGACACCAGATGAGATTTTAGAAAAACTGAAAAAAGAAGCTTCCAGTTGACCTGAAACAAGAGCGGGAAATGGGACAATGCATCTTGGTAAATGGACTGATATTCTTTCTTATGTAAACCTAGTCCTGTTGAGAATGTGGGTAATGACTAGGGAAAGATATTCCCCCACCACTACCCCATTCATATAGCTGCTGTATAGTTGAAGTTTTTGTGTAGGTTTGGTTAGAAAAAACTTGTCTTTACTGAGGCTCCATATCTGCTTCTGTCACTACAGACTTGTTTCCCCTCTGGAGAGTTTCGTGTTGGTAAGATTTGTCCTCTTTCCTGGTCCCTAAACGAATGGTTTAGAAAACTTGTTTCTTAGTGAAACAAGCTTTGATTAACAAAGTGAAAGGCTTGGTGTGACAGGCTTCAGTGTGAAAAGAAAAGTGGTGCAAAAGGATGAGTCTGTCTGGATGGTAAAGACCCTAGAATAATGTTCTCTTCAATATCTAGCAGCAGGTACTGGGTGCAGTTTTGCCCTATGTGTGCGTATGTACATCTAAAATAAACTTATTTGAACCCAATATACTGTTGTTGATCACACAGGCAAGCTAAATGCAGAATCACCTGAATAACTGAAACAAAACCAGAAGTTTGCAGTATGAAAAAATGACCCAGAACCTAGTAATTGCATACACAGTGTCACTTTGTAATAGTTTGTAATTAGTTTCCTGAAAAGTAGAGATACAATTGTGTCTTTGCCAAATGTATGTCAAATGTAATGACTGTTTTTTAATAAAAGGGGAAAAAAGTATTACCAAACTTTGGTTTGTGTTTATATTTTTAACAACAAAAAAAATTGTTTCCTAGAAGTCACTTATTAGAATGTTCTTTTTATACAGGCCTTTTTTGCAACCTTTCCTTGGCTTAAAAATGAGTAGTCCTCCACCCCATAGAGAACTGAGCAGTCTCATTTGTAGAACAGAACAAGAAGTCTGAAACAAAATGGGCAACTATACTCCAGTCTCAGGGCAAATGAGGAGAAGGCTCAAGTTCTCTCTTTATCATGCTTCAGAGGTCAGCATAAGATTTAACTAGTATTTCCCAAAAATGTATGTGGTATTGCACATGTCTCTGGTAGGAGTTTGCTTTTTCATCTGCATTACTGCTGATGTCTGAAATTGTCCTATCTTTACTATGGTTGTCATATTTAAAAATACATATAAATGTAATGCCTAAAGTAAAAAAGAAAAACTGTTCTGAAGGTTTGCTTAAGGTTTGTCATACCTTCCTCCGGAAAACAATGTTATGAATGCGAAAGTTACAGCTAAATTTCTTTACCAGCTTCATGCAGTGCAGACTTCATAGCTCATAATTTAGTTTTTCATGGACAAAAATCTTTCGCTTTAGGAAATTCTTTCTGCTTCTTGTTATCCTAAATATTGCAACAATTGTTTTTAGAGTTGTTAGAACTGGTGCTTGTCAAGATGATAGCTCCTTCAAGGTGACTCATTTTAAAGATGTTATGAAAATGTTACTTTCTTGTTTGGACAGTGGAGAAATAAGTCTAAATTGTGAATGCTGTTTGCTTAATGGCTTGTATCTGGGCTCCTTATTTTCTTTGTATAGCTTTTGGTCAGCCATACATTGCCTCAGTTGCCTTTCCTTACTTATCCTTTTCAGAGACTGTGCAGGCTGGTTTTGTTTTACTGTTCAGTCAGTTCTGGTTCACAGCTCCTTGCTGTTTCATCTGTTCTTGCCCAGCAGAGGGGTACCATGTCTTGCAGAAAAATTAAGGCAAAGCAAGCCAAAACTAAGTGTTCATGGGTTTTTTTTCCTTATTTCCTAAACTACTTTTTAT
The DNA here is from genome assembly GCA_013401315.1 of Balaeniceps rex. Classification (NCBI taxonomy): domain Eukaryota; kingdom Metazoa; phylum Chordata; class Aves; order Pelecaniformes; family Balaenicipitidae; genus Balaeniceps; species Balaeniceps rex. The sequence goes on along the minus strand of VYZW01059644.1, from coordinate 215,415 downwards.
TGTGAGTAGAAAACAGCAATCCAAAGACTGAGGAATCCTGCATTTATAAGTTATATTCTGAGTTGAATGCTGCAACAGCCATTATAAAGATTTCTTTGGAAGCTAATGTGTGTTACATGATATCTATTATGCACTATATTGAAATAAAGTATTACGCTTTCCCATGACTTCAGGCCCAGATTGAGGGAGGAGCTGGCTAGGCAGATACAGTCTCTGATGTACATTGGTCTTCAGTGGTGACTACCTACAACAACAGGCAATTTAATCTTTCAGTTCCCTCTGTCTTGTCAACATGTTCTGCCTGGTGTCTTTGCTAGCTTCTGCTTCAGAGGTTTCACTTTTCCTAAACACTGTCAGCTGGCATTCTGCATCTTTTCTTCCTAATCAGTGAAAGTAACTTGAAGACAAACAGGGTGCCTTCAGAGTAGTATTCTGTCATTTTTATGTAATGTGACCCAGGCATATTGTCATAGTCATCTCTTGTCTTCTGATTGACAAGTACAAGTTCAGCTAGGAAGTTTACTAGACCTTGGGGAAACAGCCACTGTGCCCTCCTCCCTATTGCATTTCTGTTTTCTGTTGCATTTACAAGTGTGTGTGGGGAGGGGGCAGCCATTTATGTAATACTGATTTTTGTGCTTGGCCAAGCCAAGTACATTTTCTTTCCTCTGGCTTGCAATACAGCATT
>VYZW01059644.1:199857-214091 GCA_013401315.1 Balaeniceps rex | reverse complement strand
TTTTTTAGCATTGCTTCTTAGGAAGCAAAAATATTATCAGTGGCATGTATTGAAGCCCTAGCTTCTGTTGCTCAAGGCATTACTTAGTTGAGGCCTCAGTGATTGTGTAAAAAAAAGCCATGGCAGATGGAAGCCACAGTAGGAATCAATGCAGAGGGAATTAAGTTCTTCCAGTAGTAGTGCCCTGTCTCACTTAAGACTGAAACAGTGGACTAGCTGGCCGTGTGGCAAATAAAGCCTTTATGTGCTGGGAATAGAGAATTTATTAAAATGAGTAACCAAAATTATTTTAGAAGGGTAGTATAAATAACACTGGGGTGTTGCCATATCTAATATCTGGGAGCCCCTTATATCAATGTTTTTCATGCAGTCTTCCAATTATATCCATAATATCTTGGTTGTGGATGCGTGTATCCTGGTGAAATGCCTGGGAGACAGGAATTGCTGGTCCATCATACATCAAAAGTGAGGTACAGAAGAGTTAAGCAGCTTGCGTGACCAAACAAGTCAATGCCAGGACTGTGATTTAGGCCTAGCTCTTTCAAATGTTGTATTGAAATCCTACCCTGTCAGCTATCTCTTCATGAACACAGTGAAATATCTTTCATTCTGTTGAGAAAATTGTGGTAGCAAATACCCCTAACTCTTCAGCAGAGTATGTTTTTAATAGAACAGAGCTTTGTGATATTGTAGGAGGCTTCTTCCAAGAATTTCAAAACACTTTTCACATCCCCGTCNGGGGCAGCCATTTATGTAATACTGATTTTTGTGCTTGGCCAAGCCAAGTACATTTTCTTTCATCTGGATTGTAATACAGCATTTAAGACTCACTTTAATCGGTCCAGCTCAGTCATCATACAGTATCTTTTTCAAAACTTCTTGCAGCTGGCTGTTTTTTAGCATTGCTTCTTAGGAAGCAAAAATATTATCAGTGGCATGTATTGAAGCCCTAGCTTCTGTTGCTCAAGGCATTACTTAGTTGAGGCCTCAGTGATTGTGTAAAAAAAAGCCATGGCAGATGGAAGCCACAGTAGGAATCAATGCAGAGGGAATTAAGTTCTTCCAGTAGTAGTGCCCTGTCTCACTTAAGACTGAAACAGTGGACTAGCTGGCCGTGTGGCAAATAAAGCCTTTATGTGCTGGGAATAGAGAATTTATTAAAATGAGTAACCAAAATTATTTTAGAAGGGTAGTATAAATAACACTGGGGTGTTGCCATATCTAATATCTGGGAGCCCCTTATATCAATGTTTTTCATGCAGTCTNTGTAGCGATGTGCATTAAGCTACATGATTACTCAACTAGTTGAAATCCTACTATTGACTCAAGCGCTGTCCTCTTTTCCTAATGCATTGTCTGACCAATTTCAGTAAAATCTGTCTAATGTGATTTAATATCTTACTGCTTACAGACCTGGGCAGTCAGTGCATTTTTTTAATATAATTAAGTTCTTTAAACATTAGCAAAATAGAAGTTATCTGAATAAATTCTATGCCAAGCAGTCTTATGGCATAGAACATTCTTGGTCTTTCATCCACTTGATTACCTTTATTTTCTAAAATCCAGATTTGAATGGAGGTAGATGATTTCATTGCAGTACTCTAATATGCTAATTAAGGATATTTAATTATACCCTCTGAAGCTGGCCTCTTTGCTCTTTTACTTTCAATCCACTCCATTTATCATCTGCAGCGCATTCCTGCCTCTCCTTTTAGTCCCAAGTGTTTCTAAATCCCCATTTCTTCAGGTGTCATCAGTCTAAATAATCCGGTATAATTGACAACTTTGTCAATAACTGGCAGTGGCAATTTACCAGAAAGCACAGTTTAATATCTTCCTTCTTTCAGCCTCCAGGAAGATAGATACACCTGATCTTTCTGCTCATTACTTCACATGTCTCACTCTGTGTTTCTCCTCTCATACTGCTTATTTGCATATGTAAAACTTGAACCAGCTGAGTCCCTTTTTAAAACTTTTTATTTCAACCTACTGTATTCCCCTCTCAGTGTTTTCAGTCTTTGTCTCAGGAGGATGATTCATTGCCATATTAGCTATTATAAAAATGTGCTCCCCTGTCTTCTTCTGGGAATAGAGTGCTTTACCCGCATGTAAAGTGTATCTTGGTTATTCTTCTCTAGGAAAGCTGCTGCACTTAGGGTGAAGTGCTGTTAACATAACTGAGGCACAATAAACAGTCAAAAAGCTGCTGAAGAAATTAATACTTGCCTGAAAGGAGGAGTCTGATATTTCTCTAAGGTACTGGGAATTAATTTCTTCCTGGTCCTTTATATATTAGCTTTTCAAGTAATTGTTAGTGAGCCATGAGGAATTTTGCTTTCATCTACAAATACTGCATGCATTTGTTTTTGCATAGTTTCAAGAGCTGGGGAAGTTAGTGATGAAGTAGTCTACCACACCATCTTACTACAGCTCGAGGCTGAGTTTTTGGAACGTTGTTTAAATAACATTTTGAGTTTCCAAGTCTGAAGTAAGGCAGGTGGAAAGGGAAATATATTGAGTATCAATTTAGCAGTTGGTCGCTATAGAAACATGCTGTAAAGAGAACAGTTAACCATGGACTTAAGGAGAAAAGAATGTTGGAATGTCCAACAGAGGGTCAAAGCCTCATTTTGTGCTGCTCAGATAAAGCAGTTGTCTGCCTTAAGAGAATAACTGGGGTTATTCTAAGTGTAATTCTGGGGTGATTGTCATTAAGTTGCCTTTTTTCTATTACCTAGTATGTGTGCAGTGCACATGGGAAGGGCTGCTGCATGTTGTTCTTTTGGCCAGCTTTCATCTTCATTTGTAGTGTTTTGCAAACCAGGATGCACTGAGGCATAATTTATAAAAAATTTTGAAGCTCTCAATACATGTTAGGACATACTTGGTGCCCATCTGTCTGAAAGGGGCATTAGCAAGTTGAATTTTATGAAACGATTTCTATGGAACCTTTTTTTACCAGTGCTGCTTTTGATACCTTGTCTTAAACTCTACAAAGTTTTCTGTTGCTTTTCCGATGTTCAGAAGGTCTGCAGGGTTAAATTTGACAGTGACATCACCACACATGCTCAGCTCAAGCAGCCACCTTCCTGACATCTCTGGGCCTTGGGTTCATATGGCCTCCTGCTGCCTCTCCCGTTCAGTTTTGCTGCTGCTGTTTCAGGTAAGTGCCCTCCAGCAGGACCAGGCTCTCTGGGGTTGTTTCTGTTCTTCATTTGTCACATCAGCATTGTTGCTGATGCTTATTTCCTTAGATGCTACTGCATTTCTTTTTCTGTTTGTTGGGCCCAACAGCTATTTGAGATGCATTCATTGTGGAAGCGGGGAAAAAAAGACCTTGTGATATAGTCTTTGCAGTCAGAGGGCAAACCTGTCCCTTCCATTGAGGCCTGTAGCAGCTCTGTGTAGCCTCCTGCCATTTGCCCTTTAATAAAATGTCTCCTTTTGTCTTCAGTAAATCTGACAGCAATCAGCTAGCACGTATGTGAGGTCATGTTCCTGCTATGAGGAAAGATTGCTATTAGCTACTAGGATGCACTTCAGAACAGACAATTTTCTTCAGTTTCTTAGCTGCCTTTTTATGATGGAAGTGCCATCTGTTACCCATAAACCTGATAGGCTTATGGTTTTGGGGGGGATTTTTTGTTTGAAAAACCTGATTAAGCTCATCACTGGCTGAATATAAATGCTAATACATAGAGGGGACCAGCCAGGCAAATTGCACTTGGCTAATTTTACTTAATGAGATTGACTGATTCTGCTCAGTCACTTCCTCGCTGAGTTCAGGTTCAGCTACTAAAGCAGACCCAGGAGCTTTTTGCTAAATATTTTTAAAAGACGATCAGCTTATAATGATGTTCTCAAACTGTATGACTTCTGTTTGCTGTGATTGCTGTCACATATCAGCTAGAATAAATTCTTTTCTTTATTTAATACAGTGCCAGGTAATATTTCTGGCAAAAGATACATGTGAAATTAGAGCATCTGAAAACACTAATTTGACAATAGCTGTCATTAAATTGTGGATGTGTGGCAAGGCCAGTCTTTCAGTAGCCAAATGCCTGTGTGTGTAAAAGTAGAGAAGGTGCAGGATCTAATTAAACACAACTTTCAGTAGTCTGAAAAGTATATAAATCCTAAATCTGTAAAAATAAAGTGAGCCTGTCAGTGGAGGTGTTGGCATACATGTGTTATGCACTTAAAGAAACAAAGAGAAAAAGAACATGTAATACCAGAGCTTGCCATAAGCCTTTCTGCCAGCTTTATGGGGTTGCCGTTGCAAATCTGAATTTGAAAGTGTTTTTTTCTCTGATCTTGCTGTAAGATAGACCTCTACAAGAAACAGAAAATTTTCTGCACCACTGTTCGTGTCACAAGGCTGTGAAGAAAAGTTCCACTGAAGCCCGTTTTATGGAAAATGGTGTTTAACAACCTTTTCTATAGAAAACCTTTGGTTTCTCAGCTGCATATGATTCCTGCTCACTTCAGTGGACCTACTCAGTCTTTTTACGTGGGGAAGAATTTAGTGAAGTGCCTCAAATTTTACACAGCTGGGCTTATAAACTTAAATAAGCAATTTCAGTTAGTTCATTTTCAGATCTTAGCTATTTCCAGGCTGGGTTTTAGGCTTTGTCCTGTGGTTATCCAGTGGGAGGTACCTTGATTAGACTCTGAAGAAACAGAACGTGTTTGATTCCTGAGTTTGCATACTAGGTGAACTTCTCCAATCCAAAAATAAAGAAAAAAAAAAACCATGGTGGGGATAGGGGAAAAAAGGGAATCATTTACATTAATCAAAGGTCATTTATTGGGCTAGGAGCAATTTTGCTTGGCTTGTTGGAAGTATTTGCTGCATGTCCTTCTAAGCTCTGCTGGAGAGGAACACGCACAGAATAGTGGGTGTGAAAGACACTAGATATTTTATAGCACCTGCTCTGCTGTTTAGCACTCAAGTCAGAATGGGGAAAAAACCTGTCATGTTTTCAAGGACTGTAAATATAATAATTTGCAATATAACTTTCACAGTTATTTTTTTACTTGCAATCTATGAATTTAGGTGGGAAAAGGATATTACCTTTGGCCCTCTTAGTGTGAATCCTGAGCCCTTAAATGCCAACCTGAAATTTTTCAGGAAGAAAAGATTCATCTTCTGAAATGATAGATTCATGTAAGGGCCATTGATGTGTAATATAGAAAGAGCATCTACTGATGATGATGTTATTTAGAGTTGTGTGGGTTAAGATACAAATTCAGATGGAAAAGTTGGTGAGCTTCTCATGACTAGTTCATCTATTCTGCCTTCCCATCTCATTTAAGTAAATTGATTCTACAAAGGCAGCTGCAGTTTGCCAGTATTTTTTCATTTTGGTCACTGAACTATTATCCTTCACAGCAAGTCAGGACTAACACTTTGTAATTGCTATGAGAGGCTGGCACATCCCCTTGACACCAGAGTCAGCCAACTGCAGCTCCCAGGGTCTTGCCTTATCCTCAGAGCTTCATCCAAAGTACTGTGAAGGCTCCCACAGGTTTCTATTACCTAAATTGGCAGCCCTGGGAGCCCAGCCTCCAGCCTTTTGCAGTGTGAGGAGCTGCTGCCAGAAATGCTCATTCAGGTTAGTGGGTAGGGTGAGGGTTTGCTGTGCAAGGGAAGATAACTGTGGACTGTATTAAAAATTGTTTCAAAATATGAGGTACTCTCTTCTATTTCAGTGTCAGAAAAGAAAGTGTTAAGACTCTAATTAGAAGAGAAATTTGAACTCTGAGAAATTCGTACCAATCATTGCCACCTTTCATCTCTGAATTTTAGACCTAGCCCCTCTACTGTATTAATTTCCACTGTTGAAAAAGTACAACTACCAAAAAGGGATGGCACTTCAAGGTTTAAATGAAATCACTTGGAATGGTAAAATCGGGTCTTCTGGTTAACTGACTCATTCATATTGTAGTATGTGAGAGGGCAAATCAAACACTTGTTTTCTTTTGCTTTACTGTCTGCAAACAGCATTGAGCAGAAGAGACACCCGTCTTTGTTTCTTCCAAAATGATGTGCTTTCTCCACAAAGGAGCCTTTGGTCTACTGCCACATGCCTGTTCAGTTTTAGAGGATAAATACAGCCCACAGTTCTAGAGGATAAATAAATCTGTGACTTCTTAGTTGCAACAAAAAAGTGTGACTGGAGGCAGGTTTGGCAGCAGAGAATAAGCTATCAAGACTGTTGTGAACGTTGGATTGGCAGCAGAGGAGATAGCTGTGTTTAAGGATTTTAGAGAAGAACTTGTCCTAAACAGTAAGGTTTGAGCCAATTCTAGAGACTAGGACTGCTGATTATCTTTGTGTCCAGTTTCATGAAGGACAGAATCTTTTCCAAAGAACGTCAGATGTCTAAAGAAAGAAAATAAGAGCATATGAACTAGGTGTAGCAGCCTCTGTGTTTTGTCCCTTTTCCCCAGTCTTGTCTGTTTGTAATAACCTACACATTCTCATTCTAGGTTAGATGCGGGTTCTTGGAGATGCACACTCCTCTGTTCCTTTGGTAAAGCTCAAAGTCTCTTGCTACTGTAATACAAATAATAATAGCATAATCAAGGTTGTATTTGCTTTGTGGTTATTCTGAACACTAGAGACTTACAGCAATTATAATACCATTAAATAGTAACGGAAAAAGATTTAAAAGTAGATCATGAGACTCCTGGAAGGAGATGAAAATCTTGCTTGATTGTCTTCACTACGCCAGGCATTGCATTCCTCTCTTTTGTGGCAAAAAGAGCAACCTAAAACGATTTCCAAAATGCTGGGGCATAGATCAACCCCTCTGTGTTAGGGGCCAAGAGTGCCATATAAAAGGCGAGTTTATGTGGGAGAAACTAAACAGGAATGAATTCAGTTTCAAAAATTAGTTTTCTGTAATTTTGGAAGTGCATTGTGTCTGACTGCATTTAGTAGTCAGAGATACTGCATTTAGTGCCCGGAGACAGGAATATAACCATGAAGCAAGCAATATACCTCAGTATACCTCTCACCACGGGATCCGATTGCTTTATAAATCTATGCAGCCAGTGTTACGACTCTACTTCAAATTTTTTTGAAGTGTGCTGATGTGAAAACATTATATGATATGGCTCTGTGACCCAGCCCTTTGTTTCATGAAACAGTACTCTGTCCCAACATCATGATTTGTATAAGCCAGTGTAACGTGGTATTTGTCTCCCACCTCCTTTCACAATGCGTTCACAGCGTAAAGCTCCTGTTACATGCTTGAAACTTTGTGTAAATACAAGGGATATCCATCTAGAAGCCAGGTAATAAAATTGGTTGTGCTAAGACTTAAGGTGGCAGGACCCCACAGGGACAGAGGGGTGCATGTGTAGGTTCTGTGCTTTGCACATGAGATAGACCAGCTCCAAGGAGTCTTTTGGCAGCTGCAAGGCCATTGCCTTGCCCTTTCTTTGGGATGGGTGTGTTTTAGGGAAAAAGCATTTCTTTTGGGTAGTTTAGTCTGTGTTGCGTGAGCCGCAAGGTTTACATTGGGCCCTGATTATACAGTGTCTCTGTGGCTGTTGCAGTGTTTACAGCGTTCATTTGTGAGGGAGAGATGATGTGTGTGACTTTGGTTAATGATCCTTTAACACACAATACTTCCAGTCCAAATTGGAAGAGAGCATCCAAAGAGAAGGACAGCCTATGCATGATAAATACCTCTCCCACTGCACAGTTAGAGTAGGCTCATAACGTGAAAAATGCAGTTTCGTTTTCCTTCAGCTTTTCAATTTCCTGCTAATACCTTTCACAGAGGAAAGAATGTTGGGGTTTTTTTGTCAAAATCATTATCATTTAAAACCATATATATTTGAAAGTTCTTAGAAGCTTACAAAGGTGAATTAAAATACCCATTTTAATTGTTCCTTAAGCATACTATGTTTGATTTTTGGTTTATTCCTTTACTTCCTGTGTATAGTGAAGTTTCCTGACAAAGGGCCAATGAAGAGGATTTATAAACTGATTTTAGTATAATCACATTCTGGCCTGTATCAGTATTCAGGATGTATTGCTTGTCTTAACCTGAAGTGATGTGTTAGTTTGACTTGGAAACGGAGTAAGGTGTGGACACAAAGTAAACAATTTATTGAATTAAAATCGTAACTACAGATCAGTGATTCTGCTACAGCTAGTTAAAATAGAAGGCCTTGCCATTACTGCATGAGAAGCTGCAGTTTATCATCTGCTGGCAGATAATCAGCCCTGTTACCAAATCGTGTGCTCTCCAGTTTTGCCTGCAGGCCGGCAGCATCGTGGGGACAAGCAGGGGGTCGTCAGCCTCAGAAGCAGCGCCAGCCCAGCGTGGCACTTCCCCACCCCAGTTGCGATGCAGATGTTATACGCGCAAGATCCTTCATGCATTATCATGTTTGTTTAGGTTCTCAGCATGCTGCAGTGGACTGGCTGTTCCTATATATTTATATCTGTTATGCTCACAGAAAAGAATGTGGCTTATTTAGCAGCTTAATGCATAGGAATGCAAATAAATTCTCTTCTTTGGACCCTTTGCTTGTTTTCAGGCCCGTAGTGTTCTCCACCCCATCTGTGTTAACCCAGACAAATCCTAGTGAGCTGCCAATGACTTTTTATTACCTACAGTAATTTTCTTTTGTTAAATAACCTCCTCTCAGCTGTTGGAACTGAGGCACTCTTGTGTAGTTAACTGTGAGTTTGCCATATTAAACTCTACTTATCTCTCTTGCAAGCAATAGTAGGGGAGCTCAGTAGAGCTTTCGGGAGGTGCTTAGCACTGTAAGGATCCCAGGCTCTCCTTAACTCAGCTGGGATCTCTGAATAGGCTGCTTTTATCCCAAGTGGTGTGGACAAAAATACTACAAGGTCACTGCCACACGCTATTCCAAAATGAAGCTGTCCCAAAGTAACAAATCCATAGCTGATGATAAACAGTGTAGATGAGGAAGAGGTCCCATACTTAAGCCATTGTTAAGAAAGAAGGAATTGGCAATGAGCTCCAGGAAGTGCAGAGAATAGGTTTCAGAGGCAAGTGTGGAAAATCTGTCCCTCAATTCATCTAAAATTAGACTGGACAAAAAACCCCAAACCCAACTACAAATGTTCTGCGTATGGAGGGATGGGGTGACGATATGGTGGCATCACAACAGGTAGAGTGAAAGAGGCTGGTGATGGACAGGGAGTAAAGATTTTTCCATTTAGAGACTATTTCAAAGCCCTGCTCTGATTTTGCCAAATGAAACCAAGATGCAGGTATTTGGTATGATCTTAGCTCAGGGTTGATGTTTTGGGAGGTGTGAATAACCAAAAATGAGCTGACATTCATTTAAGATTTCCTTTCTTCTTTTGTGTTACAATTCTTAGTGTTTTCTAGCAATCCTTAAAGTTTCTATACTAGTAGCAGAAAACGTGAAGAGCCTGAGAAGGTTTTCTGAGACACGTCTTGGGTGGCATGGTTACAGACAGGTTTCTGCCTTTTAAAACGTAGTATAGGAGGTGTGATCTAAAGAGACAGAAATTAACAGTTAAAAGTCTTTCATCAGCCGATGTCCGTAGCACTTGCTGTGTGCCATATGCGTGTGCAGCAAAAGTGGAGTTTAGCCAAAGAGCAGCTGAGTTTGTGGACAGCTTTGAATCCAAAGTCACGACGGGACCTGCTGGGATGTCTAGGATCCTCCCCCAGAGCATTAATGAGAAATAGATGCCATCTGGAGGAATCTTCTTGCCAAGGGACTGTGATGCCATCTTTGTCTTCCAGTTCTCATCAATCACAAATGGCTTTTAAATAGATTTGTATTTTACCTTCTCTCAGATGATTTTGTCTTCTCAGCTACTGAGGACACTCTGACCTTTCAATAGACTCTTCTAGAAAAAGACTTTTATTTCTGATAAGATACATCTGTTGCAATGGCTGCTCTGTCGCTCTTCTCTTTCCTTTTCCTGCACCAGTACATCCCCTCTTTCATCATAGCTCCCTTGTCCACTCCTCCCCTTACCACTGTATTTTCTTTCCTCTTCTTTTGTTGTAGGTGCAAACAACAACTTTACTTTTAATGTTTTGGAAACTCAGTAGCCTAACTGTGTAATTCTAGTAGTTTGCATTAACATTTTTGCATTTACTTGATTTAAAAAAAAAAAAAAAAAAAAGGCAAGCAGTGCAATACTTACGTAAGGCTGGAATTTTACTCATTCTTGCCATGACTGTATGGTGTGTGCATGAACGTTTTTAAAATCAATTAAATATAAATGTACATTCAACACGGTAACTGTCACAAGTTTTCTTGAAGTGGAATCTAGTTTGCATAATTGCCTCCTTGTTTTAATTCGCCTCTCTTTAATTCAATGTTAACTATCAAATTGGACTACCTATAACTCCTAGCTATGATGAGGCTGTCTTTATGCCACATATTTTTGAAGGGCTTTTCTACTACACCCGTAGAATTAGAACCACTTATTGTTTAGTGCAGGTCTAGTTTTGAGAGCTTGCTAGGCCACAGGATCCCAGCTATACGCCTCTAAATACTATGCTATATGACTATGGAGTGACATAAAGGCAGTGTTTAAATGAAGTCACTGCCTTCATAGTATCTATAATGTGTTTGGTTTTAGTTAAAAAATGTTTAAAAATCAGCAAACAAATTACTTCACTCACCAGAATGTTTCTAATGCATTGTGTTGGGACATACAGACCCCAGCTGAGATTGTTATACACCATACCTGTGCTTTAAATGGAGTAGCCCCTGCCTGGGAGGATTTGTAGCTGAAATACAGAGCACAGAAGAGGGAAACAGGGCAGACTTAACCACTGTTTTACAGATGGAAGCTGAGACACAAAAGCATTACAAGTGGTTTGTAGCTGAGCTGGGAATTAACATGCATGTCTGGTTCTATCTTTGAAAACATCCTTTCCTTTTGACTTTCTTTTTAGTTCAGGTAGAATGACTGACACTGGGGCAAAGTTGTCTTTTTAGAATTTTAAAGTGGCTTTAAAAGGTCTTGTCTTCAGGAGTGCTCAAGAATATGAGGAACTAGTAAAACAGATATATCTGAAATAAATGGCCTGGTGCCTGTGTAGTGACAGGAGAGAGAGAGTAAAAACAGTATCGGATTTAAAAAAATGTTTTTAGGCCAGTAGTAAGAATATGTCTAATGCAGGTATGGAGGGAAGTAAGATTAGGCTGATCTTTTATTGCCTAGCAGTAAATCCATTTGACTCTAAAAACTAAAATCCTGCTGGTGAGATCTAAAGAGGTTGTTCGATTGGATTTACTCAGACTGCAGGATATGTGATCAATAGCTATTTGTTTATCGTTCCCTGGATCTCTCCACCTTGCTTAAGGACTTAAACTCTGCCAGCGTAATGAGTCAGCTGCTTAACTGCTTCCAGATTCCTAGGTCCATATTCTGCTGGCTTGTTTTATGCTGGGGAGGTGCCTGGAGTCTGTGGAGGAGGAAGGAATTTCTCTTCCCCCACGGCTGTCACTTGATAACCAATAATCAAATCTCAAAATTTATTTTCCCCTGCAGGGTTCAGGATACACGAGGAAACGGCCATGAAACAATTGTTGCTTTACCTCAGCCGTGCTTCTCCTTGTCATTGCCTGGGCTGTACAACGTACCCTCCCGCTCCCATCTTACCTTAGAACAACAAAAAATGTAATTCTGCTGATGGAAGTATCCTCTGAGCTGCAGGGTTGGAGAAATAGGATTTGCCCATGTTGGCAATTTAAGGTAAAGCTCCTTTACGTTCTTATAGCAGTTTAGCTGTAGCTGGGGTTTTGAGGAGGGTGCATGTACCCCAAGCTTGGTGCTCCATCAGTTCACTTCAGAGCAGGCGTTTCAAATGTGTGGCTTATAAATGAGTAATATGAGCTTGATCTGAGGAGAACATGTGTCCACACAGAGCTCTTGCACTAAACTGATCTAAACTCCAGAGGTTTCATATGCTGCATTTAAATGCTCATACCATTAAAACCACTGAAGCAGTATTCTTAAATGTGCTTTGTTTTAGGTCTCGGTGGCATTTATAAATCAAGATGACTTGATGACTACAGAAGGGTAAAACTTAAAAACCAGGCCTTTGCTATGGAAAAAATAATTTTCTTTTTATTTTGTAAAAAGAATGTGTAATCATTTGGGGCTGGTTGCACTTGGCAGCTATTACTGTTACTTTATTTTTCTTGAGCATATTTTCAATAGAAAATTTATTGTTTCAAGCATTTCTTCAGAAACAAACGTAGACGTGACTTTGGACAAAGAGCATCTGCTTTCTGATCAGCTCGGATCATGCTAAACTTGGAACATGGTGGCCAAAAGCTATGTGAAATATCTTACAGTATGCTTGGGTTTTTAACCTTTATCTCAAGAGTACTAATTATAATCTTAAGTATTTAATTTATGTGGGTATATAAATACCAAATTGTCTTTCCTCACACTGAACCAAGAGCTTTGAAAAAGCTTAGTGTCTTAGTCATTCTTTTAACATGTAACGTTTCAGTTTGGAGATGCTGCTTGAATCCTTGAAGATTTTTTTTTTTCATGTATAAGGTTGGGCCTTGGTTATTTTTGTAGTTCTATAACAAATAACTAAGTTGCTCTCTTAACTTTAACTCATCTTTTGAATAGATAAGTGTTTTCTTCAAACGATGAGCAGGAGCAGCCTTGATACTTGTTATTGATACATAAGTGAAGCAAGTCTGAATTACACCATATAAAAAAAAAAAAAAAGAACAGAATAAAGAAGGCAGCCCATACTTGTGGAAAAAAAGTGATCCAGCTGCTGAAGTATTATTTGAAAAAGAAGCATCTCTGTGTTCGGAAAAAGACAGCATTCATTTGCATTCCTGCTAGTCACAAATAACAAAAAAGGTAACCGTTGGGGATGATGATATGATTTATCCTGTTGTGTGTTTATTAGACTTAGAGGAAAACATAGTTATTACCAACGTTTACCATATCTTGTCATAAATTTGCATTTTAACAGGACAGAGTACTTAGAAAGTCAGGGGGTGAGCTGTATAGAAATAACAATTTGGCATTGCTGTTTCGCATAAGCAAATGGGGACTGACAACCACTAAGTGCAGTCCGTGCTTTACTGAAGAAAAATATAGGCCATGGTAAACACAAAAATAAATTCCAGCCTACGGGACCTAATGAAAAAATAATCCTCTTGAGAGGCAAGATCACTGTGCACCACCATGCTATGGTTGCCGTCTACTCTCCCGGCAGTGCTGGAGCCACTGGACTCTGTTTTGATTGCTAGGATTTGCCTCTGTGTGTCTCAAATCAGGCTGCGTATTTCCTAGGTGCTTTTCAGGGGAACCTGATCTGCCCTATAATNGAGATTAAATATATTTTTTGTTCTAGAAGTTGAATGTTGATTATATGTATATCAGAAATGACACTTGTCTTCCCTATCTGAAATCTCTACTAGAGAACCTCTTGAAAGTAGTTCAGCTTCTAACTAACCTTTCAAAGCACGTCTGCACATTTCTATTCCCAGCTGCAGAGCTAGGATAAAAGAGAAGCCGAATAGCAGTGAACACTTGTAAAATTGTATCTCACAGATCACACTAAGATTTTTTTTTTTTCTATGCACTTTCTTTTGCCTTCAAGTATCTAGTGGCTTAGCTGTGATTTGAAAGCCTTTAGCATTTTTTTAAATGCTAGTTAAGAAATTGTACAAAAGCTACTGAGTTTTCTTAGTTGTTTGCCACAGCACCTGTAATTTAGCACGATAATTCTTCAGTGTCAATTAACAGTCCATACAAAATTGTTGTACGTGTTCAGGAATGGATTTAGAACTGCTATAAGAGCTGTATTCAGAACTTCTGGGGCATTCAAACTCTTGGTAACATGGCAGTGATTTTTTTAATACAGAACACTTATCTTTCTTTTGTTTTATTCATGATAATAATGATGTCTGAGCAAATGTCAGATGGAAGAGATCTCTTAAAGTCAGATTCCAGACACTGAATTTTAATGTTTATCCTGCAATCTCCAGCATAGTTAAAGCAAACAATTTCTGTAGTGTTTGAAGTTGCAAATGTTAAAAAGTTACCCAGCTTCAATTTTGTCATCTGTGACACACTGTAATGCACCAGCCATAATTGCAGGCAATACTTAGTGGTTTTATTTAGCTTGACAGAAACAATAAACTGGACTTCATCATAAATACTAATTCATCTAAGTGGAAACTGCTGGAGGTAATATGTATTGAAT
>VYZW01059644.1:176326-199774 GCA_013401315.1 Balaeniceps rex | reverse complement strand
CCCCCCGCCCCCAATTAGATTCTTGCCATGATTGTTCAAAGGAAAAGTTCTGTAAATCATACAGGTCCTTAAAGCTGAATTGAGAGCTCTAATGGTGAGGCAGATGGAGTCAAGAATGTAAAGACAGAAACTGGGAAGCTGCACTGGCCTGTGTCTCTCCTGGTCTCACAGTTGAGAAACTCAGAATAAGAGAGCTGAGATCATGAAATGTGTCATAACTAAGTCATAACTTCCACTTAGGCCATCCTAACCTATCTGCTCCTACAGTTTGGTCACAGTGTTGTAGATTCTTTATTCACTAGCTGAAAGACACTAAAAATAATGTAGTTATTGGGCTGGAGGAAAAGCAACAGATGAGACAGAATCCACTCTTTTTGCCAGCTTTTATTTCGACCCGAGATGCTACTCCAGATGGTAAGGAAGAACATCATCCTGGCACAGCCTGACTTCCGTGGCATAGCTGGCAGTGTTGGGCTCTTTGTGGAAGGAAATGCACTCCCTTCTTGGAGGTGGGAGTCCGGGCTATCTGGCACTTTGTGATTCTGCATTGAAAGGGAATTCCACCATACCAACCTGCAGGCTCTCCATAGTGCACAGATAAGAACTTTGCATGATCTTACATCCCCCAGTGTAACAGCTCCGCCATGTTAATGAGGGTTAAAAAGGGTGCATTTCATCCAGTAGAACTCCTTAAGGAGAAACAGACCTCTCGCTAAAAGATTTCTAAGGTTAATCAACTGAATTCAATGAAAATACTTCAGGGAGTAGGATATTAAAAACTGTGTCAGAGTTAATAATATTATATGAAAAGCAGAAAACAGAAATACTTAGCGGGTAGGTGGAGACACTTGTGTCACGGCTTGTGTCACAGACTGTAAAAGCTACGTACAGTGTGTGTTTCCAAGATCAACAGTAAACGTACTCTTTAGCTCTTAAAATAATCTGATGAGCTGGGAGACTGTGCTTTAAACTTCTATATTTATTCTTTGTTTTTAAATCAAGATGCGCTAATTTGCACTCCTTATCAAATAATGTCATGACTTTTACAAGTCAGCATGGATGGTTCTGTGTTTCTGTACAACAGCTGAAGAAAATGTCAAGTACAAAGAAAAGCACTGCTCTCCTGATACAAATTAGCTTATCACGTAAATGGTGAAATAGAGAACTTTGACCCTATTACAGTAGAATATAAGATAGTGGATTAACACTCCAGACTTCTAATTAATCACAATGTGTCTCATCCTCTTGATTGTAGCTGAGTAGGCCATTCTTCTAACTTAAACCAACAGCTGTCCAGTATTAACACTTACCTGTTAGTACTGCCTCTTGTGCAGCTGTCAGCGTCAATGACAGCATTGCAATTCTGAATGTTTCAAAAGTAGGTTTCAGAAATATTCAGAAATATCCTTACATTTGAACTATACTTTTATTGTGTGAACACTTAAAAAAAACACAGAACTTAAATTTTAACAACTGAATAACGCTCCGCACTGCTTATGCTATTTTTTCATGCAAAAAAAGTACAGAAGAGTACCGATTATGGTTCCTTTCTTCTATAACATGCACAAAGTATTTCATACAAACTAATCAATTATCATCAAAATTTTACAGCTTTACTGAAATGGGAATTCCAAAATTTGTTACGCACATACCAAATTTATTTTAAGATGATACAAATTAATCTAAGTCTGATATCACTTCTCAGGTAAAACTTGTATATCACTGAACTACTACAATAAGAAGATAAGTATTTAAATTATTTAATTTTATTCCAACTTTTAGACCATGTTCTAAGAGGAATATTGCCAATAAATTGAAGCCATTGAGTCAACAGACACTATGCCAACCCCATAAAATACTTCTGTAATAGCATCTCTCCTCTCAGTTTTAAGGCATCTGAAATTCAAACCAAACTGAGCTTTTCTCACTATCAAAAGCCAAACTAAGAAACTCTCTCCAGAGAAAGACATGGTACGTCACTTTCAAAAAGAACTATCTTAAGGCAATGTGCCACTGCTACAGGGTGCACACAAACCGCAGCTATTTTCCCCTGATCTGTTGTGTTTTCTAAAATGTAACAGAGAGAAATCTCAGTGATGGAAGAAAAGAAGTGTATTAGTATGTATTCAGACACAAGAATGAGATAGAAATTTAATCTAAGATCTACAGACTCTAAACAAACACTGTATAATATGCTTTTATTATTCATAAAATGTATTCCCTTTTTCAATTCACACTACAGATAAACAGCAATGGACTGTAATACTGATTCTTCAGTTATCTATAAAACTATGGAAAAATAAGAAAACTGAAGTCTAACTGAACTTGTTACATAGCATTGCTGGACTTTCAAACCACAAGTATCATCAGTAGGGATGGTAACGAGGCCCTGGGTTGTAGGAGTTGTAGCCATATTGTCCGTAGTGGGAGTATGATTGTCCTTGTCTGTGCTGCTGGTAGTTATTACCCCAACTTCTTTCTGGCCGCTGATTAGATCTATAGTCACCTTGCCAGTTGTATCTGTCCCCTCTAAAATATCTACCATCTTGAAACCTGCAATGAAAAGAAATGTCAAAGATTCACATAAATTGTGAGGTTTTAAAAAGATGAATGATAATGAACTCTTAAATTTTACTGTTTTCATGAAAACTATCATGTAACTGTTCATACACTCAATTACTTATCTATTTTTATGACAAACTGATGAAAACATATTTCCAGTCACCTGAGATCATTCATTGATTTCTTACTACTACCCAACACACTATTTGCTAAGCGATGGAAGGATAGTGTGTTTCCTAACACAAAGTATTCACAGGTGTGAGGTGAACTTCTGGAACTTTGAATAGACTCAAACAGGCCACATATCTAAAAAACAACCAGAAGATACGTCCATAGCTGTATCAAAGCCAGGTTCAATCCAGTAGCTACATCGTTGAAAGCTGTGGCAAAGCAGGCTGAAGTACAATTTAGCTACCTGACAGCATAGAGTCCTGGAATTCGCATATTCCCTAAAATACATACTACCACTGCTTCATGGTCTCTTGTAGATTCCCATACTCAAGAGAGTGTATCTTATCAGTGGGTTTTAGCCATTGTTCAGTCTAAATTTTAGCTTCTCGGTTGTATCTTGATTCCTATCAACACTTGAGCTGCCTCACAGTCATTTTCTTTGGATATCTCAATGGTGTGGTGTAGACAAACATTTACACGAGGTTCACTCTGTGACCAGAGTGTAGATGTATGAGTTCATTAGTTCAAAGAACCACAAACTTTTCTAAGAACGTCTCCTTAAACAATCACCTTTTTTTTTACATCTGTAGGAACTGATTCTGTGTTTAACTTAATGACAAGCTTCTAGGGTGAGAAAAAGTTAGAATGTTGTCCTTTTCTTCAGATAAGGTACAAATCCTATTTAGATATTTAGCTAAGAAGTTTTCCCAATTGTTAGTTGGACTGGAGTTTAACTACTTTATATTAAAGGCTGATGTTAGTATTACCAAACATACTATATGCTGTAATCGTTGTTTTTCAGTCACACAAAAATCAGACATTACTCTCCAGAATTCAGTAAAAAGCTGCAATTACATGCTGAAGAAATAATTCAAAATATTTTGCAGTAGGCAGGTAACATTGCACTTGCTAGATAGATTGGATGATGGATTTTACAGTCATTTCTCCTAGATAAAAGAAATACAGGCTAATCTACCAAAGTACAGCAAATATTTAGGTTACAAATAAAATGTTTTTCTGGACAGCTAGCAACAGATAATCACACTGTTAGCCTGTTCCTTCACACATTCTCCTGCCAGTTATTATCCAACAGAAGATAGCCTGCTTAGTTTTGCAGAAGTCTCATCTTTCCCCTCTGGAAAAATGTTCCTGGCTGAGCAGTAACAAACCCCAGGGCAATGGGTTTGGTGGTTCCAGCTCATTCCTTACTAAAAAGCAAATTACTTAATACTTTTATACACAATGAAAAAACTGACTATCAATACAGAGAAAATGTAAAACCTCATTACTTTTCAGAGAAGGCTATTTCTCTTAAACATAGTTACCTATGAAGTAACAAGAAGGTACTTCTATTAATAGAACAAATTCCTATCTTTCTTGTGAAATAAATGATCATTTGACTATATATTTGTGAAACTACCAAGATTAAAAAAAAAAAAAATCAGTACCGATCTCTGTTTCTCTGGTTGCCGCCAGATCTGTTTCTCCATTCTTCAACTATAGGAGGGGGATCTGCAGGGCGTTTCAGATATTCTTGGTATTCTTCATCATCTGATGTGAATCGATGAGCAAACATCTTTTCATAATTCAGGGGCATGTCAACCAAGGAAGTCATTCTGAAAACTTTAAACATGAAGACAATAAAAGTGGCTTTAGCAATGTATGAAGACTCTTATTGTAATAGCTACCAAAATCCACTTAGGGCAAATGAAGGACAAGGAAAAGTTACACTCAGATTGACACAGCAGTTGAGTTTTGGGCAGACAGCATACATGACTAACTCTAAGTCTTGACGATCTAAGACTGTAAATAACTCTCCTGAATAGGTTATCTCTGATGGAAAGCAATTCCAATTCCATGTGCAGTCTTCAGACATCTATACTGGATATGCAGACACGGATCTGTCTGAACACTGGGAGTGGTTTTACAGGAGTCCATGCACACAGGAGAAATTCAACTCAGATTAATACCTAATATAGTCAGCCATTACACAGCAGCGTCTTTGAATCAATTTTGATAGACCTACATTAGATGACCTGTGGTAGAAAGATATGGGACATTTCTGCGGGTTAGTAATAGAAAAAAGTATTTCTTCAGAATGCACTCCCAATCTACGCCTAATCCATTTTTGACAGGAAAAACATTACTACAATCAACTTGAAAAGTTTGCTAAGGTAGAATATCATGCAAAGCCTACAGATACACATATCCAGCAAAGCAAAATAATCAGATTTATTCACAATAATTTATGTGTTAATAACTTGATTCAGGGAAAGGACAGCAGAGAATGTTAAATGACCTCATAATATGCCTCTCTGATGGGATTTGTGTTTAAGGCCTTAGTTTCCTTATTTACCTGGCTATATATGCATTTGCCCTTCAGATGTTTGTGCTATCTAGTACTGTCCATCAGTAAAAGTCTGGCCTTAATAGCAGATGCTGAGAAAGGCTCTACACCTACTGTTTTAACAAGCCCTGGGTAATTTAGAGCATTAAAGGTCTTTGCGTCTAGACTTCCAGATTAAGCTCTTCTGCCGTCTCCTGAAGATTTGCAGGCAGGACCAATATTCACCTTGCACACTGGAGGGAAGGAAGGAGGAGATAGGTTTCTTCTGGGCCCCAAGAGCTAAAATATATACCCTCAATGACCAAGCCGTTTTTCTCCCCGCTGTACCCATGAGCAGCTTGAGACTAGGGTGAGTAAGTGGGACGTTTATGGGGAAAATAGCACAGTACTGTTTCTGTAGACTGAACTCCCCTTTCGTCAGCTTCGGTAAGTTCAGCATCTGGTCATCTCCAGAGCCAATCCGCAGGCTTCCCCCTTCCACCTAATGACACAGCATACGTCTTTCTGAAGCAGGTGTAGGAGTTATTCCTGCAGGATGTCCAGTGACTTCATCCTCTTTTTTTGCAACGAGCTAACCTCGTTACTTTTTACTATGAGCTATGTCCAAGGAACTTTGCGGGGCGGGGGGGGTAACACTGCCCTGGGGACCCACCACATACCACTACAGCCTTCTCCAGAGAGCAGTGGAAGCTGCTCTCCTCACGATTAATAATTTTAATATCAGTATTCATCCTACGGGGGCCGGTAACAGGGGAGACCCGTCACCTTCCTCCGCCTAAGGCCAAACACTGCCTTGAGCAACGGACGGGGCTCACTCCCCTCAGGAGGCCTTTGCGCCGGAGCCCTCTTCCCCTCACAGCGGGTCGGGCCGGGGCCCTGTCCCCTCTCAGCGGGTGGGGCCCCGCTGCAGCTCTAGCGGCTCCGGCCGGAGCCCGCCGCGGGAAGAGCTGAGGGGAGCAGCGAGTCTCGGCTTCCCGCCACGCTCCTCCTCCCTCACAGCCGCCCCCCACAGCCTCCGCCGCCGCCCCCCTCACCCTGCGCCGCCAGCCGCCGCCGAACCGCCGCAGAAAGCCCTCCTCTTCCGGGCCGGGCCCCGCCGCTTCCCTCCGACCGGCGCCGCCTCAGTCCGGCGTCCCCTCAGCGGGCCCGGACAGAGGCGGCGCCCCCGCCCGGCCGCGGGGGGCGTCCCGTAGGGGTGGAAGGATTGATTCCCCCAGATTAGGATTTGATACAAAGCACGTTGGCATAAATGGTACTGAGATTTGTGGGGCGCTTTCCTTGGCTCCTACGCAGGTTTTAAGGAGGTGATACCTGAAATATTTGGATTTTAACAGGAAGGTGCGACTGAAAAGGTTAAAGTGAACGTGGCCGCCTACAGTCTTAGCCCTGTGGCTGTTGATAACGCGATTTAAGTGTATTTGAGGCATAAAAAAGCTTAGAGATGTGTTGACTACTGTGTGAGGAAAGTTAAGATGACATGAAGCCTTTTTGGCAGCTAACTAATTCTGCGTAAACCAAAATAATTCTGTTTTGGTGTCTGCTTCAGCAACATACTTACGCTCCCACCTGGTGCTGTAGATAGTTGTTAGTCCTGTCACCTTTAATACACATGAAGTTACGCGTGAGCGTCAAAACTTTTCTTAAACGAGGTCCTGTGCACATAAATAGCGAGAGGCAGGGCACTGTACCTCCCCTCCTGTACTTCTGCGAACCTGGGTGTTATTACTAATTTATGAAGTGCCACAGCAGTTATTAAGGGCTCGCTGCCCAAAGGATTAGCGGTATGGGGATGCGGTGTTGCCTCTCTCCTCTGAACGACTGGTGGCATCAAGACCTTCCTGTAGCAGAAATGGTGTTGGTGTCCCTGTTCCCCTATTTACCTTGTTTCCACAACGCTCGCATCTTTGCATTGCCAACTGTCTTCCACAACTTCTAAGCCAATGATTTTTAAATGGTCCCTCATGCTGTGTGTAGGAAATGGATTTTTTGTAGGACCCTTTCAGAAAGCAATGTTTTTTTATAAGCTCTACTAGAGACTCTATCGCTCACAGGCACTAGCAAAGCATAGAGATTGATAATCGAGTACATCACTTGAAACAAAATACGCCAGCAACGGCGATAGCGGCATCTAATTCTCCAAAAATATTAGACCAGAATAAGTGCCCTTTGTTTGATATAAACAGCAATAATTACAGTCTGCTCTCCTGCATGACCTATAGCAGGAGCGTATTGTCACTTGCAGAATAGAAATGATGACCTGAATCCAAACAGCCTAATGCAAATATCTTAGCCTGGATAGCTAGTTCTAAGCCAAACAAATTGTCATTGAGGCTGAAAAATAATGTATTTTAGCTTAAGTTTTCCCCATATAATCCCTGTTCTACTGACTGCCCTTTTAAAATGGGCAGAAGTAAGCAGGATTTTATTTCTTCCCCAGACATGTTTCATTTTGACCACTAGATATTGCAGTTTCAGGTGTGTCTACAGAGGATTTCATGCATAAAATTAACGAGATGGTCCTTAATAAAAGGGAAATACTTCTTTTTTTTGAGGCTCGAGCCTACTGTTTCATGGGTGACATTTTTCATTAAAAGACCAAACTTAATTTAATATTAAACTTTTAATTATAGACTCAAGTAGTCCATACATTTAAGCATGTACATAATCTAAGCATATATACAAGTTCTGTTGAAGGCATGGGACCCTTGTAAATGCTGTGAGCAGTGTACTTCACAAATTACAGTTTTGCTAAGGTGCTCTCGTCAGCATATTCCGCATAGAAAAACACTTGCAGGGTATGGCTAAATCAGAGTGGAACATAATCATATGTATCATATATATTTATATATGATGCTTGTGCCTTGGATCTTTTTTCATGACGTGTCTTTATGCCTGCTATGGGTTATAACATTGAGAAGGAGATCATGATCCAGGTGGCAATTTCCTAAGACTTCTCATAGATGTTATACTGAAGTTCAAACTGCATGTAAAAAAACCAAAGTGACAGGTGATTTTTAAAGGAATAAAGGCACTCAAAAATGAATATTATCAGCAAGTAGGACTTTCAACACCCACTAAATGCCTCACATAGCACGTACCTACATAGTAGGTGCCCAAGTACTTAAAAGGTCTAGCTCCGAGTGTTGTCAAGGCTGAGGACTTGATAATCCACTCTTGCAATCTTTCTGCTCACTTCAGGGCTCTCCAGGTAATTAATGTATTGTTTTTGTATGAACACAATCTCATAATCAGCATCTCTGAAGTCTACTATAGTGTGATAAAGCCTCAAAGGATTTGCTTTTTTTTCTGTGGATTTCATTATGTTGAATAACGTACTGTTAGATGAAGTCTTATCTTCTAAATTTTAAACTAACAGTTGTTCCTTTTAGCGTATCAGAAATTAATGGAGCTTTTGTAGAATGGATCTTCCTGACTGAACAAAGGAATATACACTAAAACTAGCAAAGTCTTGTTTGCCTTGAAACAATGGAAAATGACAGTTCTTTTTATAATTACTTAGTCTTTATAACTCTTACTGTTCTTTGTATTTGATGTTTTACATAAAACCCCAGCTTCTGGACTCATTCTACTCAACTTTCATTTGAAAATTCATTTCTAGCCCTTGTTATTGTGGACACTTCTTGGGAAAAGAAGTAAGTCTGCTGTACAGGATAACCAGCCTGTACCAAGAAGCAAAAGGAAAACATTATTCAAGTTTTATTTGTTTAAAATCTTATATTTTTTGCAATTTTCTGTTTCTTTATGACTAGGTTCATTGCTTTATCTCAGTAGAGGTTGACAGCTGTGGCATTTTTAATGAAAAGTCAGCATGTATCTTGGTAGCAGGAGAAAAGAAGTACATTTTTTGTGCATTTCTATGTCTTTAAACAGGAGGGATCCTTTTACTTCAATGTTAATATCTACCTGGAGAAATCAACTGAGGAATTAACATCCCTTGTAATTGGGGCCTGTCTGATCAAGGGAATATTTGTCTATAAATGAATAAGCAGAGAAACCTCCATAGATTCTTATGGATCCTGCTGCAGTTTTTTAATAACAAAATAATATATCAGATAATATTTTAGTGAAAATTTATTTCTTTTCAAAACTCTGATTTTTTTCCCTAGCTTGCTGAATCTGCTCAGTGATTTCCTGTCAGCCAATTTCCCTCTCCCCCCATTCTTTTTTCAGTGTCTCAGTTACAGTGTAACTGAAATCCTGGTTTGTTTGTACACCGAAACCTGATTTCCCCAGATAATTTATTCTAGGAAATGGTGATGATGTCTGGCTCTGCTAGAGAGAGCAAGACTTTGTGTTCTGGCTGACGGCAGGTACAAAGGGCGTGCGTGGCAGCCTTGTTATTGATTGCACACTAAAGGAAAGCTGTGTTTCTGTGGGCACAAGAGGCTGTAAGACCACCAGGGGACATCTGATCAACTAATGACTGCAAGGTATTTGCTAGATCATTCATTGCACTGAGCGACAGGTAAGCAGAGATAGTTTTTAGCCAATCTGCAGAAATATTTGGAGTTGTGCTCTTTCTCTAGGACCTCCTATGCTCGGAAGATCAGTTCTCATCACGGGGCATTACTCCTTTGGCTGGAAAGAATTATTGCCTAGATGAAGCTCACTTAAATAACAAGAAAGATGGAGGTATAACAGCTGTTACTGACAAATGCCTCTGAAGCCCATGCAGTTATTCAGTCAGATCTCTGCCTTGCCTTTGCCATTATATTGTACAATATCGTCAAGCTTCAGAGTGTCTTTCACACACCTCCATATGGCATTGTAAAGTGAAGTCCATAAAGGAACAGACTGCGCTGTTTCTACCAACTTCACTAAACTTAATACAATAAATGTTTTCTTCCCGTAACAATGACCTTTAAATGTTAACTGCCTAAAAAAATAACATTGTCCTTTTTTAAGAAGGGGAAAATGCAATTCCTGGTGCTTGATTGTGTTACAGAATAACCGCTGTGGTGCTGTGGGGCCCAATTCCTTTGCATTAAGCTTACAACAGTGTAACACTTGATTAGAAGGAATTTATTCCTAGTTTATGCCACTATGAAAGAAGGCCTTTAATTTTCCTAAGAGCTATTTCTGTTATCAGTCTTTTAAAACTCACGGTCACATTAAATGATATTTCTAGCATATTGTTCTTAAAATTAGTGCAGAGGTGGTGTTATCTGACTGTCATTTATACATATCTATATACATATATATAAATTAAAAATCACTACATTCTAGCTGCCTTCTTTTATTTTCACCTTTTAAACTGACTAAGCCAGCTGTGCCCTTTGGGGTCTATAAGAATGAATCATTTTTGTTATTTTTGCTCTCCTAGACAGTAATTACAGAGTAGTAAGCTGTGTCTGTTTTTTAATATTATGGTGCCATTTTAATCCATGGTGCAACACCATTAACTTCAGCAGAGTTATACTAGAAATGAATTTGTCCCCAGGAGTCTTTTCTAAATGTTCAGTTCTTTCCTCATGATTACCCAGAGGAATGGAGAAGAAGAAGGCAAGACAGAGGGGCCTTTGATAGGAGGAATGTAGCTCAAAGCAAAGTCTTGTTTCTGCCATTCATGGTGCTCCATATGTTCCTCATTTGGGGTGGAGGTGGGTTAAACCCTGTGAGGCACACGTGCTGTGGCTGAAGGGCAGGCAGAAGTTTTTACATAGCACATCTGGTGCACAGGTTATGCTCTTTCCCAGATATAGGTACTGTACAAATGGAAAAAATAAAGAAGAAAAAAAAAGTGGGAGGAATATTCAGATACTTAAAGCGTAGTTCTGTGGAACTGCTTGAAAGTCAGAAAATGGAGTAGTCAAATGCTAAGATATCAAACTCATCATAATCATCAGGCTGTCTAAACTCCAACTCAGATGCTTTTTAGATGTCAAGTAATGTATGAATCAGTGCTACCATGGATTGCCTATTGTTAAGATAGTTGCAAAATATAAAGGAGGTGCTTGTGGAAGTTTCTAGGGCTAGATTTTATTCATACTCAATTCTCTTTTATAGTTGGATGTTTAATTCTAGTTTGGGCTCATTTCTCATGTCCATATCCAGTCTAAAACATTCAAATCTGCTGCAGTATGGAAACACCAACTTGTAAGTTAGATACAAATTAGTAGCACCTAGCTGAGTTTAGAAGGGGAATTCAGAGAATTTCCCCTTTGCTGTCAGGGAGCAGGGAGGGACGGGGAGCTGACAGCACAGCCGGTGGGGTAGAGGGCCCATCGCAGAGCCCCCGAGCAGGGCTCGCCAGGGACAGCAGCCAAGAGCTCGGAGGGCAGACCAGTTTGTGGGGACAAGACAAGTCCAAGGCAAGTCAGAAATTCAGTCCGTGGGTCACTGCCTAGATTAACAGGGTCCATGGCCAGGCACAGCACGGCCGCAGCACAGCTGGATCTGAAGCCTGGCACAGCCGCGGCAGCACTGGGCAGGGACTGAGGGCCCAGGGCTGAGCTTACACGAGCCCCTGTGCCTGGGGCAGGGGTGTGGGGGAGGCCCCAGCAGGGCGGTCATGGCAATTAAGGCCTGTCAGTGCATTCAGGGCCCTGACATGCACATCTGGTAACGATTTCTGTTATGTTTAAATCAGAAACTCAGATCCTTGCAAAACCTAGGATCTAGCAGAAGGAAGTGGTTATGCCTTTTTAGCAAATGTCTAGCATTTCTCCTGGGTTGGATAGTTTATGCAGTTTGCGTGTTGCATGCCAATCAGTTGCCTCGGATACAAAGTCAAATATTCGACCTCTAAAGAGGATACCTAGGTCTCCCATTTTACTCCCGGAGTCTCCCTGCTCTCTATGGTGACATTTCCCGGGCACTGGAGCATTGCCCTGAGGCTCCTTGTGTGGGACTCCCATGTCCTCTCTGAGGCCCAGGTTTGAAATCTGCCCTTGCCGCCAGCCCTGCAGATAGATGTGCGATGAGGCCCCGCTCACGCCCATCCTCCTGCTTCAGTGTGTCAAAGCCATTGCAGGTGTGTTAAGCGCATGTTCAGGTTCTGCTAAAGGCAATGAAATACAACAGTATTTCAGTGTTTTGTTCTCTCTCAAGGCTCAGGTCAGTGGAACTGGTCCAAGTAATGCTCCCTCCATTAGATAGTAAACATGGCTCTCCCCACATGGCTTTACCAAGAAGCTGTTAGCACTAACAGCTAGTTAGGAATTTGTTTCCCTTCTTTCTCTTCTCTTTGCACATAAGGAGAGTTATTGAATGTTCTCTGCAGTTCCTCTTAAGTTTAAGGGCCATTAGAGAAAGCAAGGGCTGGAGTATAGGCCAACTTAATACTACTACAAGTTTGGAGTGTCTTCTTAATCTGAAGTAATTTGTTTAAAATTGTAAACCAGAATTTTCCAGAGATACTAATCTGTATTGAGACCACATTGTGCTAAAGTGAAATAAGGTATAAGTGAATTAGCTGAGCTGCAGAGAAGCCTGCAGGATTTTGCAAAGCTGGACTGAGCAGTCTACTCCTTGGTCTGACATTGCCTCGCTACTGCTGTGCACTCCCATGTGCATCTCTGCGTTGTCCCTTGCCCTACACAAAATCTGGAAACTCTTTGGGCAGAGACTATCTTTTCATTTTATGTTTGTGCAGTGCTGGGGCTGGTCCTTGTCTGGAGGTCTAGGTCACCACTACCCCTAGCAGTAATAACTCTCTCTCCTGTTACTAAATTAGGACTGGAGATCATTCTTTCCAGTAGACAAGGGTTCCTAATCTTCCAGGAGATTATGCTGTGGCTGCCACCCCTCTGCGTCCCCTCCTGCCCTCCCCGAGACCTCTGCCTTGGATGTGGAGCCATAGCGTCCTTGCCTGCCCTAGCGCTGCTGTAACTCCTTCTCCGTCTTTGCCCTGGACTCTGGCAGCAGTTTCCATTCCTGGAACCTTTCCACAGTGCTGCTGTTCCTGTGGCCCTGCTCACTCTCCCAATTTCAGGTCTCTCTTCACCACTTTCTTGAGTTGTGGCTGTTTCTTTCCCATCCCTGCACTGCCTGCAGAAGCTGTGCTGCAGTGGCAACCAGCTGCTTAGCGTGCTAGTGCTCAGCTGAACGCTGCTTTCTAATGTTGGTTGGGAACCAGTGCAGAACATGCTGACTACTCAACAGTCTAAACTTAAAAAAATAGAGAGGTGTTATCTTGGAAAATGCAAAGTTCTGATGGAGCCTCTAGATGGAGGCTCATTGAAAACAAGCTCAGAAAATCTCACACAGAAATGAAAACCACACAGTAATTTTTGATGATATGTTGCATGTGATTGTTTCATATTATGCATTAGGTGCTCATTTTAAGAATAATACACAGTTGTTTTCTGTTCTTAAATGCTGGTGTGGGGGTACCACAAACTTCCCGAGTAAAAACTTTAATTAAAAAGCAAACGTTAATCTCCAAGCAGTAGCATCTGCAGCATATTGCAAGATAAGACTTCGCCAACCTGAAAAACTAAGCAAGATTCTAATTAAATCAGGGAAAAAAAATTATGAACTAGATATATGTTTTATTTAAGGATGGCAGTTACATAAGATATCAAAGATCTCACGGTTGGTATCTGATGGGAAATGTTGCTGCCAGATCTCACAGACTATTTCCAGGGAGAGAAATCCTTGTTCCACTGGTTCCAAGTACTGCTGTGATTTTGCCTTCAGCAGGGTCAGGACTTTGCTGTGGCTCTCCATTTGACTCGGAAGTCACGTTGGTGCTGTTGAAAGCTGCAGATGATCCAGTAATGAAGCAATGTGTCAGCATGGTGTGAGGAAACACTGTACCGTGAGTGCTGCCATCTTTCCAGTGAGGCACAAATACAAAGTCCTGACTATTTATGGTTATTAAAGGTCCCAGCACACCTTTTGAAAAGTAAGGCTCTTAATCCCTGTGTGCTGGCCAAAATCTATTTTCAGTGATGCCACTGTGGCTATCAGCATTTCCTGTATTGTTCCAGGTGGAGATAGGGATGGCCATTGCATCCTGTTCCAAACTGCATGCTGGGCTCCTCTCTGTTTTGGAACAGCTGATATTTTCCAGAAACAACCATGCTGCAGTGGTGTGTGAAGTGATCTTTACATGTACCTCACTTGTCTCACAGGAATGGAATGAGGATTTATCAGTTATGACTGAATCATGATCCCAGTGAAGTCAAAAGAAGGGTTTTTTCCATTGGCATCATGGGGACCAGGGTTGGCTTCTGTGTGGGTATTATTGTTTTGAGATACCTGCATGTAAAAACAAATGAAAATGCAAAGCATTACCTTGTTGAAGGTGTCTGTGTGGTGAGAATTCCTTTAGCTGGACAGGAAAATGCATTTTAAAGGCTGTTTCCTCAAGAGCCTAGTTACTTGTCACAACAGGTGTTATTGTGCATGAGGAAATTCCGGTTCGTTGAATGTGTCTTGAAGCATGTGGCGTTGGTTGGCTGGCATTTGTGGCTTTGCATGCCCTATGCATTCAAAACATGCTTTGTTACACCTTCAGGGCTGGCTCCTGCTTTTTTCCCAATGCAGTTAGTGATGTGGAATTGTATCTCAGAAGCCATGTTCTTAAAACCGTCAATAATTCAGCTTTAAATATTGGAAGAAAGTTGAATACTGAGTGACAATAGCTGCAGGTTATTCTCTTTGACAAAATGTTAATTCTTCTGGGCAGACAGAGGATCTAAAAAAGAGCAACTCTGGCTAGATTTCTAAGATACTGCAAAATATTTCCTGCTTAGGTCTTCTGTGACATGCCACTTACGATGTCACATTTCAAATTGTAAATCAATTTACAAGTTGGACAAGTGATATCACTGAAAAACATTTTTGCAGGATCGCCTAACTTCTTCCATGCAAATATAATAATAGTACATCTAGGAAAGAGTGGTCATGGACTATTTTGGGAAAAGCATACTCACCAGATGGACATAGAGAGAATATTCAGTCAGCCACTGAGGAGCAGCAGAACAGTAATAAATATTATTAAAGGCAGGTATGGATGAAGATTGGCCTATTCCTGCAGGAAAACTATCAAATTAAACTTAGAAAAATGTTGGTACATTCACAACATAAATCATGTGCTCTTCTGCAAATGATCAGTAAATGAAAAATAGAGGATATGTCATCCATACTTTATAGTGTTGACTTCATTTTCTCAAGTATGTAGAAAAGGTTTTGATGTGTGTATATTAATATTTCTGTATTGGCTAAAGATGAATTTAAAACAAAACATAGCTCAGAGTTTTTCTGGAAGTTGTAAGTGTCCTGCTCCACCTTCTACCAAGTCCCATGGAGTTAAACTGAACTCTGTAACTGCGTGCTTGGTGTCATCTCCCACGGTAGCACACTGTGATCCCTCCCCTGGCACCAAAGACCTAACTGAACTATGGCTGGAAAACTTAATATGATATTAATGCATGGCTGCTGCTGCCTGCCATCTTTTCGGTACTTCTTCAAAACCCAGGTAAGCATTCTGGATCTAGAGAGTGCTCCTCCAGGTGCTTGCAAACATGTCCCTAAAATGTTTTTTTAAATATTTGCAAGTGACTAAAAGTTTTGCTCTGTTTTTTCAAAAAATATGGATTTTATACACCCCTCATGGACTATGAAATTTCCCCAGAAAAGTGGGATCTATGTTTACCATTAGATATGAGAACTTTTATCACTTCTGTTAACTAGAATTACACAAGACTGGATTTAAGAGTGTTCACAGTAAATACTTTCTGAGAAGCAAAATATGGAGCTGAAAAAATTGGATTGTGTTTGTTTAACTGATTGGTAGTGTTTATGTGTTTTGTCATCCAAGTACTGTTGCAGAACAAAGTTATATTAGGTAGAATTTGGAATGCAGAAGCTCCCCTTGAGCTAGTTTTATCTAGGGAAGACATGCAGCCCAATTTGCCACCCAGTAGATTCTTTTAAAATGCATTTCCTCATCAAAGTATTCCTGGCATCTTTCTTTGTGGGAGCTGTATTGTCGTTGCTTTTTTTGTCAAAGAACTATTTTTTACTTTTCCAGATTTTAATTATTAGTGTAGTAAAAAGAGAACAAATTCTGCATGATTTGTGGCCTTCTGGCTTCACTTTTATTATTGATTAATTATTGTAGTTCAGCAAGATCTAGACATAAGGACTGGTATAAGTCAAGGTCTTTAACTTTATTTGAAAGTGGTATAAATTGAGACCAGTAGGGGTTTTTGGGTTTGTTTTTTTCTAATGCATTTTGGAAGCATAAAAATATTAGCCTACTTCTTAAATGGATCTTAATTGCTTTCCTTAGGACAGTCTGCAGGGTGAAAAACTCAACACTTTTTTCAGAGAATGGTGCAAAATATAGCTTTTGTGGTGACAAATAGTTTCCTTCACAAATTAAAGTTATCCCCATCTGTGAAAGACACCCATAGCTGGGCACTTCCAACTTCATATCTCTGAGCCAGGTCTGGCTTCCCTGAACTCAAGATATTTTCCACAATTGGAGGAGAGAAATCTTCTGCTGCGGTGCCACTCGTGTCCTTATGAGCTTTAGTGAGAGCTTTGGGGTGCTCACCACTATATCTCAACCATCAGATTTTGTAAATAGGCTTGAAGTCCCGTGTGGCTTCATTCCCACCTGGCGCCCTGTCTGTACTGCTCAGTCCTTTGAGAAATTCATCCAGACGAGGAATCCAGATACCTCTGCCCACAAGGAAACTTATAAGCCTTTATCAAGCCATTGGGCATTCATGTAAATGAATCAGACCTCCAGTGTACCCATGGAAATGTCTTCCTTTTCCAGTAAGGCAAGCAGGGAGCTAGCTGATTAAGGGACAAAGTCCACCTATGAGTGAGTTCTAAAGAAACACAAAGAATGAGGTATTTTGCACCAGTCTGAAGTCTGAATTGCTACAAGCAGCCAAGGCAAGCCGTTCTGGAGAACTAAAATGCTCTGAAAGGTCTGGCCCCAGCCTCTCTTCCTCTGTCCTATTTTATATGGGAATAGTGGGGGTTTTTGGAGAGTGAGGGTGGGGATGCAGTGTGGAGTGACCCTTCAGGGAGGGAGCTGGGGGATGGAGACCTGTCTGTTGGCATGTCCAGGACCCTGGGAGAAGGGGGTGGGGGAAGCTGGGTGCCTTGGAGGAGGACAGGCTGCAGAAAGAAAAAAACACATTTCTCATTACAGCCCCTAGAACATCCCACATCGCCTTCTATCCCTTGCCATGGGTCCCACTGCTCTGCCCTCCCTTTCCTTTTGCCGTACCCATCCCCTGTCCCCACATGTCCCTGATTACACCCTGAAATTGTACCCACCTCTGCAAAAAGTCAGATGTGGGGCAGCAAAATTCAGTTTTGCTTATGCTGCTTGACCTGCAGGATTACTTCTACACATGACACAGGACCATAGCAGAATCCCAGGCTCAGCAAGGGGCCCTTGGCCCCGCAGCCCCCTCAGAGGCCAGACCCCCTTCCTGCTGCAGGAGAGCCAGCTGCAATGAGCCTGGGGGGTCTTCTCCACCTCCCCTCTTTCCTATCCCCCCAGCCCCTGTGGCAGCACGACCCGCTCGTCCGGCTCACTGACCCGCACCCACACCAGACGTTCATGCACCATAGAGCCCGACGCAGCCAGTATAGTGGAATGGGCTAATTAAAAAGGCAGCACTTAAAATGCCAGTCCGTGGTTGCTTGGAAATGTAATCCAACTTCGGTATTATTTTCAAGCTTAGATTTTTGAATCTAAAATTCCATGTGACGGAAGAGATGGGTATTTAAACAGATGTCTGCAATTTCTTTAAAAAATAGAGATTGAGTTACAGATGGTAGAAAGGGCCTGAGAATTAAAAACTCCTGAGCTACAAGAAAATTTACATGTGAGCAAAATGATTTGCTGAAATGAATGGTCGTGCAATTCTGCATGTTTGAAAATTAAGCTTGTTTCACCAAAAAGGTGAATATCTTTTCCTTTCCATATTATCTGCTTCTCTACTAGTAGCCTTGGCTGTCACTGTCATCGTCACAGCCAAGTCGCAATATGAGGGTCCTGTTTCTAACAGAGAAGGCACATAGTTCTTTCTTTCTCCTATGTCTTGTACAATTTGGCCTGCCAGGACCAAACATTTTGATCTGAATTAGCTTAAAAAGAAAACTAATCTACCCCATCTGCATAACCGGTGCCTGATTGCTCTAACTTCCATTTTATAAATCACAAATAAATGGAATTTTGTGATGTAAGCCTGGAAGAAAACCAGAGTCATCATCTGTACTTGCAGATGAAATGGAATTTTTTTTCCTTCTTTTGGGGATTTAAAAAGAAAATGACCAAAATAAACTTTGAGTGAAAAAGCTGATAACTTCTAAAGTGACAGATGAAAGGCAATGCACTACATGTTGGAAGGGAAAAACCGAACACATTTGATATGGTTTCAAGGAGTAATTCAGGATCCAGCTCATCAGCTGGGAGACCTGTGCATTGCTGTGAGTAGCTTTATGAAGATCTCCACTCATGCATATGTGCTCAAAAAAAAGCAGTATTAGGATGTATATGAAACAAGTACATAGACTCAAATCCAAGCTGTAAGGAGACTTTTACATGCAGTGCTCCTCACCTACTCTGCGAAGTCCCAGTCTGCCCATTGCAAACCCAGTTCAAATGAGCATAATTTCAGAGAAGAGCAGCAAGACCCGCTAGGTGCAGAAAAAAGCTGTCGTGTGAAGAGTGACTGACCTTATTTACTTTACAGTGGAGTGGACATAATCAAAGTGTCTACATCAATGAAAACATTAAGAAGGAGAATTGGGGGTATCTGTTTTCTGTCTTACCTTGTAAGTACAAAGAAATAGGTCTGTTAAAGGGAACAAGGTTTGCTCCAAGTATGGGACCACCTTTACAAATGTTCAGGTTCAGTGTGCACTCCTGGATGTGTCCCAGGCTGGATTTCTAGTAGACCAAAGAACGGAGGATGCCTAGACGATCTGTCCCAAGTTGTTTATTAATGCTGACAGATGCTCTCTGACTACGCCAGTATATTATTAGAAATCCATCAGCCTCTTACAATTTTGCAGCCTTCAACACTGTACTGGGTACTTACACTCAGGGCTGGGAGACCTGTGGTGGCTGGTATGGCATTATTCTGGTTTTGCTGGCTTTCTTTATGTGTCTATGTTTTTTCTTTCTAAAATCTTATTTAATATTATTTTTTATTAGCTGTGTATTTGTCTTCATTGAGAAGGCAGTACATACCACAGTGTGACAATGACAGCTCTCTGCATTTACATAAAAATCTGCTTTGACCTGATATTTGCATATTTTACAGGACAACTTTTTGAAAGTGAGGTAGAATGCTTGTGTACCTTCTATTACTCCACTTAGACAGGAGCTTCCTGGCACTAGGTAATTATACATATAAGAATAAACTGCAAAGAATAATAAGAGAATGTTCAACCTACTCTTTTAAAGATGATTGACAAAATGCTTTTAAAAATGGGCTTCTCCTTTTTTACTTTTAAAGACACAGAAAGTAGTCCTAAATGATTGTTCTTGGATTATTTCTGAAGGAGAGTGGAGAGGAGAACTGCTTTTACCTTAGAGGAAAACTGATTTTACCTTAGAAATCACATGAATGTCAGCTTTGGGGGTTTTTCTCTCTTGCTGGAGGGCTTGTTGAAGGTCTCAGATGTTTATTGTAAGCTCTGACATTTTAATTGAAAGGACAGGAGTGTTGATTTTTTAAAACAAATAGATCCTTTGTCCAAATTGTTTATTAGATATTGGATTAAGTAGGTTTTAACAAAAAAAATCATAAATCAGAGTGTTTTCAAAGTCTGACTTAAAATCCTTTCTTTTCTCAGTTGCTCATCTTTAAAATTTTATATCCAGTGATATTATAATTACATTAATTCTCCATTTGTCGGGGGATTTTGAAAACTAATTCTCTGTTTCAAATGCAAAAATCAAGAATTCTCCAAAGCTTTTTTGGTTAAACTTCTGGATAACATTTAAAACTTGAAAACGGTTGGTTATTTGTCAAAGAAAAAAAAAAAAGGAGGGGGGGAAATGGCATGGTTCTGTTGGAGTAAAAAAATGCAAATTTCATCAGTCTAGTTGGAAAAAAGAGCAAATCACAGTATGAATATTTTATTTAATACTATCTGCCATGGGAAATAGGGAGAAGACTGTCTTGAAGTGTAACAGTTGAAAAAGACTAAACAGCAGGTTTTCTGAAATAAAATTATATCTAAAGTAAAATAGAGTGGCAAAAGAGGACAATAGTGAAAGCCAAACAAAAGGAGAGAACAGAAAAACTGAGAGAGAGGAAGAGACCGCTGAGCTCTTTGCTTTTCAGAATGCAGACTGGGTACATACTCCTGATTGCTAGATCAGTTTTCTGAAAAGGATATTCACCCTGTATCTAGGAATCAAAAAATTATATCTTTAGGAGGCCCGTGGGAATAGGAGAAATTTCTCATCTAAAGAAGTTACATCCATTTACAGAATGTGGATATTTTTACTGCTCAGCTTGAATCATACCGAGGGATCCTGTGCCTTCAGTATTTTGAGTCTTCCTGAACTGTGCTACAGTAATAAGAGCACACTTGTGAATACTAAATGAGGACTGAATTACCGTCACGTACACATCCTGCATCGGAGCCAAATCGGAAGTGAAATATCATGTCACATACGAAAGCTTAAGAACTGATTAATTTTGATAGCATATTTATAGTTCTCATTTACGGAGAACTGAAAATACTTTAAGAAAATGGAATACTAAACTATACTAAAATAATGTAAATCAATGGGAACCAAACACAAATTAGGACTCTGATGGTGGAGGAGTTCAAGATGGAACTGTCTGTAGAGCAATCGCTTCATTCAATATTGATAATGTTAAACAGTTTGCATGAGATCTGGGCCTCATTCAAATCCATGGGACTTTTACCATTGACTTAAATTGAGGACAGGACTTCATCCTCTTTTTGGCAGGGATAAGAGGACAACAACAGTGTGCCACACTTCAGAAAGAGGAATAGCTCATCCATTTGGAAGAATAGAGGGAATTTCAGATGAAGGGAGTGCACTTACAGAGGCCCAAATATGAGTGGAAAACTGGGTTAACTCACTGTCTGCCAGACCAAATGTCTCAGGGTCCTTGAGAAATGGGACCACAACTCTGTCTTTTCTAGAAGACAGTTCTGAAAAGAGCATAAATCAAATGGGAAGACCTTATGAACAAAAGCAATATGCAAAATTTTGTATCATGTGAATTTCACAGCCAATTATGCTTCCATAAGCTTAAGCTTTTTTTATAATTGGGGATGAAAATACACTCTTGAATGCAAGATTGGAAAAGATGAAAACATTAGAAAATGCTAAGGCAACGGCAGTTCCAATTTCCAATTTTCATCTTATCATGACACATGTAGTAAGTACATTACCCCATTTTGATCCAATTCCATTAGATATTTGTAAGTCACATACAGCACTGGCTCATAAAACATAGCTTTCGGATACTCACCAAAATGAGCTAATTAATCAGAAAGGACTAAGACAACCCCCCTTTGATGAATGGAGTATGTAATTTAACAAAATGAAGTAAATGGTGTAAAATGGTGAGATAAAATCATCCAATTTATGGTGGGGGTTTTTCCACAAGATTGCCAGGCTGCTATTTTTTCCCCTCGGAGAGCGCTACCCCTCACTGTTTCCCCAAGAAGAGAAGGTCATATCAAAGCAATATTCAAGGCTGCAGCCCATCGTGAACATGAAAGGATTGCCACTTTTGCCATGACTATCCTGGAGGAAACGGAACCTTGCCTTCAGCTGGCAGAACGGGACATGGGAAGTCTTTAGATGTCAGTGATTAGGTAAGGAGTTAAGTCTCCTTCAACATCCACAGTAACCATCCGATCATGGTAAAGAGAGCAGATATGTTGGAGTGGTGTCATCCCACAGCCTTTTGAAAATGGCTATGTAATTCACTCTGCTTTTTTTCCCCACGGCATAGACTTTATTTGAGTGTATGGGATTGAAATTCCATTTAGGTGTTCCAGACATCAGGAAATAGTTGTCTGTCAGAGTGGGAGACAGTTTCATTGTCCATAGCGGGAAGGTGTTAGGTTGCTGGTTAAGTTTTCCTTTGAGGGTTCCCATGAGGTCACCAGGTAATACTGGGGGCAACCCCAGTTATTACAGACAAAGCTGAAGCAAGCAAACATAAAGCCTTTCCCACAACTTCTAAACTTTCTTTGAAAGAAAGGATAAATCAACATGAGATTAAAAAAAAAGATGAAAATGATCACTCTTGATGGCAGGGTATTAATTATAACTTTGTGTGGGAGAAGTTAAAATTCTCTTACGTGTGAATTGGGTGTCTCTTCCCCACAAAAGAGTAACTGTGTCTGTGTAGCACAGTCCTACAAATACCCGAATGAGCGGGTCCATGGCTTTCCTGTGGATTTGTGTTCTGTGATCGCCTATCAGATGTCAGTGCCACCCTCACGGTTGGGCAGTCATAACACAGTTATTCCGCACTAGTGCAATTTTTCCTTCAGTGGAAAGAAATCATCCCTCTATGTTCATGAAACCTACAGGGAAGTAATAGCTTTGGGACCATGCCTGGCACGTATTTGCAGGGGTCTGAGGGCCAAAAGAGGGGCAGTCCCCCTGTTCATACTCCTGATGCAATGTGCACTTCTGGGTTGAGCAGCAGGCTGGTGCCTGGGTGCGAGACCCAGATCAGGACTGTGGGGCCGAGCCTGCCAGGGCCCATTGCCCAAATGTGGCTGAAATTGCCCAGTGGCTCGAAAGCTCCTCGGGACGCAGGGCAGGCGCGCACAAACGGGCTGCGCTCCCTTCATTTCCCTGGGGAAACGGATTAAAAGCGTGAAAAGCCAGCGGGAGGGCTTGGTGGTGGGAGAGAATCGCCGGCTTGTGTTTCACAAGGCATCCCTCGGCGGTGACATCGCCTCGGGGTCGGAAGGGCATCCCCGGGATCCGCTCTCGGACCGCAGCCGTGCCCGCGCCGCCGAGCAGAGGCTGTCGGGGGGCGCGCTGCCGGTGAGGGACAGCCGGTCCCGGCACAGCCGGTCGGGAAGCAGCCGGTCTCCCGAGGAATCCGGTCCGGGGAGGAGCACGTCCGGGATCGCCGGCCTGGGCTGCCCCCTCTCGCTGTCGGGGCTTCACGGCAGCGGGCGGGGCCGCTCGGGGGGCACCCCCACAACTTCACCCGAAGTTTGCTCGCCGCCCCGTCCCCCTCTGGCGGGTGGCACCCCCAGCCCCCCGGCGCGGGCACCGCGGGGACGAGATGCTGAAACCTCCCGCCGGGGCTTTTCGCTCCCCACCCGGGGCACAAACCCCCGCAGGGCGACTCCCGCCGCTGCCCCCGCCTGCCCGGGCCCGGGGCGGGGAGCGGAGG